>JAOUQZ010000004.1:12067653-12101588 GCA_028564935.1 Neosilurus hyrtlii
GACATTTCTTTCACATAAACAAAAGCCAGACAGACACAGGCATCTATGATGTAATTTTTTTTTTTTTTTAGAAAAGTACATATTGTATATATAACTTCACTAAGTACATCTACATTTACAGCATTTGGCAGACACCTTTATCCAGAGTGACTTACATTTATCATTTTTTATACAATTGAGCAATTGAGGGTTAAGGGCCTAGCGCTACAATATGGCTGACTCACTATTTAGTGGAAATTCAGCATAATTTCTTCTTTAGCTAATTTTGGAGTGATTAATTCAATATAATTTAATTTTACTGGGAAAGTTTTCAGGTCTTGAAACATATTAAACTACACCTTATAAGAAAACTGAAGAACAGTATAGTGAAATCGATTCTTACTTGCATTACTGTTGATTATAGGGAAAATCTTTCCACTTGCACCTGAGAAAGGAAAAGCAGACAATAAAATAAAAATATGAGAAATAAATATGGATGGTCTCACCTCGGGTGTTATCATAACTCCAGTATGCCAGATGGTTTATACCTTCCTCATTCATCCATTCATTTGCTAAACTGCTTTATCCTACAATAGCTGCAGGGAGGCTGGAGCCCATATCCGCCAACTCTATGCAAAGGTGGTGTACACGCCCTGAAAAGCTCACCAATCCATTGGGCCAACACACACAACCACACACAACTGGAAGCAGAGGGCTCATCTGACCTGCCTCTATAATGGTTAAAATATGATAATATTACCTATAAAAGTAAAATTTGGTGCTTTTCCTTATGTTTCTGCATATTCTGCATATGCTCTTGCACCTACTTGTACGCACGTTCAGAGTTCATTTGACTCCACCATGACTTAAAAACGTAATAAATAAACTGTTAAAATCTCATTTTGGTGTGTGTGATTTTGTGTGTGTGTGTGTTCGCATTTAGTCATTCATTTGCCAACGGCTTATCCTACTAGGGTCACAGGGTGTCTGGAGCCTGTCTCAACCAATTCCAGGCAGAAAACATGTAAACTCCACCAGAATTTGAACGCAGGACCTTATTGCTGTGAGACAGACGTGCTATTCAATCCACCGCCATCATTCCACACATCTATTATTTACTGCGTTATTGAATTCTCAAATCTCATTAAAAAGGGTTGATTCATTCTGCATTAGAGCAAATTAAGATTGAACCACAATTAAGGTTCTAAAAGTTTGTTCACTGGGACTGGTACAGTGCACAATAAACAGCACATAAATGGCTTAAAACATGTTGATTCATAAATTCACTGAGTGTGGCAGCATGGTGGCGCAATGGTTAGAATATCCACCTCACAGCAAGAAGGTGCTGAGTTGGAGTCCTGTCTCGGCTGTCTCTGGGCGGAGTCTGTATGTTCTCCCCGTGCTTGTGTGGGTTTCCTCCCACAGTCCAAACACATGCATATTAGGTTCATTGGTTGCCCCGAGGTGTGGATATGAGTGTGAATGGTTTTGTGTGAGTGTGTGTGTGTGTGTTGATGCGATGGTCTAGCAAGCTGTTCAGGGTGTACCCCGCATTCCCCCAGTGTTGGCTGAGATATGCTCCAGCCTCCCTGCAATCCTAGTAGGCTTGAGCTGTTCATCAAATGAATGAGAATTTATCGAGTGCCCAGCATAGGTGCTTTGTTTTCTTTATGTTTTTTGATATCTTCAGGACAGAAAAGTATACACTGTGTTTTCTCTGGAACAAGGCAAGTGGTTGAGTTTCTTTTTTTTAATGAGAGAATAAAAAGAGAGCTGCTTGAACAGGAACTATCTTATTTAAATTAAATACCACTATAAATGCATACGATGTGTGGGGAAAAGATTGTAATTATTTGCTGTGGTATAAGAGAAACTAAACACATCAGGAACAGATGCATAAAGATGTATAAAGATTAACTGTCCCAGAAGTTTCTTTTACCCAGAAAGATGATGCTCTGAATTGCTCCAAACTCAGGAATGGTCAGCGGGTTTTGACTGACTAAAGCCTGAAAGCCATACCGAATCTGCTCCTGGAGGAAACGGTCTGTGTACTCAGTAAACTGTACTTGAAATATAGACACTCTGAAAACCAAACGAAGTGTCGCCATCACGTTATTACTGATGTTCCTGCAACACAAAGCAGCATGCAGAATAAAATAAAGGATGCTTCATAGATATCTATATAGAAAGCTCTGGAAATATACACATACCCATATGTAACAATATGGCAGGAGACAAAATGGGGTGCAATGGATGATGTGAGGAAAATGTTCTGCATCTGTAAAAATAGTGGAAAAGTAAAATGTACAATATTTTATAAAATGTAAAACTGCATATTATGTATGAACAACCTTTTACTTTAAATATCTATCAATAGTACACGAAGGCCCAAAACATTTGGTGAAAAAAATTTTATGAGCGTTTTTGAAGATCTAAACATGAAAAAAAGTAACAATAGCTGTAGTAGGGAATAAAAGTACTTTAGGGGCATGATCGCCAGAATATTATCAAGCCGAAGGCTAAATGCAAAAATATAGCTAGTAAAAGTGCTGAAAGGGTTATATACATACATACATATGTAATAATAATAATAATAATAATATGAGCACTGACTGATGAATTAAATTTGATTCGTTTATACTACAAGGTAATGGCTTCGTTATGAATCATTATTCCCAGTCCATAACACTTGAATCAAAATTACAGACTCACCATTTGTCATGGGCACTTGAGCAGGCAACTTTAAAAAGGAAAAACAAACCATAAAATGCTGGTTTTGACTGGTTTTGATTGTATTTCCCTTACTATATACCAAAACACCAATAGGAAGCACTGCTTTCTTTTGTTTCTGAAAGACTAGGGACGCCGTCAAACATTTTTTTCGCTGGCGTTAAGGGATAACTGGCTAAAACTGACTAAAAACTCAGTTTCATTTGTTTTCTTGTGTTTCTGGTAGTATGTACTAAAACACCCTTACGGAGGGCAATTAACACTCATTTTGTCACTTTAAATTTTTCCCCAGAACACAGACACTGTTAGCAAAACAGAGCTATTAGCCTAGTCATTCAGGATGTACCTGGCCTTCGTGCAGACTTGGCTGGGATTGGCTCCAGCTTCCCTGGGACACTGCGGATCATGGGACGACACAGACCTTTAATGTTGACAAAGAGTATTTACCATGCCTGGCTCCATGTCATGATTAAAATATTTAAATATAAACTATAAAAATCCAGTTTTACTTAATTTTATTGTGCATCCGATAAGCACCTTTACGAAGTGACGTTTACTTTAATTTTCATATAAGTACGATGAACAGGAAAGAACAGATGCTGTTAGCTACACAGTCTCTTTTTTCTTCTTTGTTATGTTTCCGCACAATACTACCACTTGGTATACTCTTTAAAGGACTGCTGTTCACAGCTCTTCAGCTCTGCTCTGCCCATTTGTGTTGCGAGCTCATCTGCATCCGTCATGGTTTCAAAAATTCATAAATGAATAAACCACAAAAATCTCATGCTAGTGTTCTTTTTTTGCACTTAGGTGATAGTATATATTAATGCAATTATACACCTCAGACTCGGGTGATGTCGCAAAAATCAATATTCATTGACATCCCCCTCACCTTCAGTACATAATTGTTAATTATCTTGTTACAGTTGCACCTGAAAAAGAATTTCTTAAAGATGTCAGTTCTTAAAGATGATGTGTTGGAAGCAGAAAAAATGAGTAAGCGTAAGGATCTGAGTAACTTTGACAAGGGCCACATTGTGATGGCTAAATGACTGGGGTGATTCTGGTATGTCAGGCCATCCAAGGAAGGACAACCAGTGAACTGACAGGAGTGTCATGGGTGTGTAAGGCTCACTGATGCATGTAGAAAGCGAAGTGTAGTATGTATATTTCGATTCCTCAAAGAAGATACTGCAGCACAAAACTGTTAATGCAGACTATACTATTATAGAAAAGAGCCAGTTTGCAGTATGCAGATCAGTCAGGTGGTGTTAATGATATGGCTGATCAGTGTAGTTAAGAAGAAATAAAACACTTTGAGGTGGTAGGGGTAACTCATTATTTTCCTTTATCAACATGTCCATTTTTTTTAAATTCCTTGGAAAATGTTTAAGATTATAATAAAGCCCAGTTGACCAGCCTTTCTAATATAAGACATTCAAAATATCCAGATTAAATAAGAATGTTTAGATGCTTAGCCTTTTACTTTGTCCTGCATGTACCTTGGTTTCCAAAGTGGCGGTCAGGATTAAAAAATATGCAGACATATTATCCTTGAGGTCAGTTTTGTACGGTAGGCCTTTTAACTCCACTGTATCCATGAAGTAATGCTCCTTCTGCACCGAGTACGCTTAAAATAGAAAAACAGAAAAATCTGCATTACTAACCAATTAACAAAACAATCCTGCCAAAAATGAAATGTATATTTTTACTTATTACCCCAAAGGTTTTGCAGTGGAGCTAAAAGTTATGAAAGCTAATAATTAATGGAGGATTATAGCAGCCAGTTTGTGATTAAATCATCCCAGTGTGACACATTACTGGTTTTATGCAGCCGTTCAGGGATGTTGTTTCTGACCCAATATTAATGTTAAAAACATGAAGAACCTGGCAAATGTTTTTTTTTAAATAAAAGCAGTAGGATAAATACCCTTTCTTCCTCACATTAATTTAGGAAACTTAATTTCAAGGGGAAATTGTTAAAAGTTAATTTTAATCATTAACAAATTTGCATATAACATTGATAATATGGACAAACCACAAAAAATGGCTATTTAATGTCAACATGAAGAATAGCATATGAATAGAGTTTTAATAGCAAGAATAAAAAATAAGTAAGGGATTAAATGTACAATGAACTGGCCATTACTCAGAAATAACCTGCCATCAAGGAGGAGAATATCATGTTTAAAATGATTTGATTGATTTTAAAAATATTTTATTGCTTCCGATTATGACACTCCTTAGCAATCCCTGTCCAAAACATACCACATGGACACATACCACATGCAGGATATAATATATTATATTTATTATATAATATATTTTGTCAGACAAAATAATTCAAATCCAGTGAAAAAAACATTTTTCTGCAAAATTGGTTGCAATATGTGAAAGACAATTTTTTTTTTGCTATTTATGTTTCATACCACTCATCACCGAAGTATCAACACAGAGTGCAAATAGTATAATAGCAATAAAGATCTTGCATTAAAATTTATATCCAAAATACAAATTTCTGTTTTGTTTTTTCATTGTGGACTGAGAATTGAGCATCAATTTTTGGTTCCACGCGTAACCAGTGGTGTTCCATGTTACGACGTTCACTGTACAATTGAGTTCCTCCTGAGGTGTATTTATTTCACATGTAGTCAAGCGCTAATTCATTTATTCACCAAAAACAATTAGGATGAATTTCCTGTCCATACGTGAATGAATTTGAATATGAATTTCGTGTTCCATATGGATTTATTTCTGTTTGTTAAAAGTGCAGTTGTGTATGAAGTAGTTCTCTGTTTTTCTAATCATGGTTCGTGAATTAATGATCAATAAAGAGGGAAATAAGACTACATTAAAGTTTGGGGATTGTGGATTTTTTCACCCCAATGTCACACTTTATGGTTCCAGTTTCAGAGAATGACCTAAGTAAAAACCGCTGAATGCCATACCTGACCAATCAGCATCAATTATTACAACAATACAACAAAGAGCAAAGAAGTGTGCAGGCGGATGATCAGCGCTTGAGATGATTACTGGTTTGTGGTTGAGAACAATGACACTCAGTGACAACTCGATGGAAATATCAGTTTGTACATGCAAATCTGTCTGGCTTTACACACTGGTGAGGGGAGTCAACCAGTTCTCTCAACTTGTACAGCCAAAGGTTGTGATTTGAGCTGGTCAGTTACTAATATCTTCTCACAAGTCACTAGGTCTTTTTCAAAGTCTCATAAAAGTTCCCAAAATCTAGCAACGTCATAATAGTAACAATGGTCAGACTTGAGCTTACTGGGTGTTCCATAAAAGATACAAACAGATACAAAGCAGATCAGCTATGAGTTTAAAATGCTGCATTCTATTCTATACATTTTAATTTTGGCTGTTCAAACTATTTATGTAACTGTTAAAAAAAAGGTACTTTAATGCACTGCATCACTCACCTATCATAACACCCACAAAAGCACAGATGATCAGAAATACCAAGATGGTGCAGAGTGTAACGTATCTGCACAAAAAAGAGGGTGGAGCGGGAGGAGCATCAGCCTCAGGCCACTTACTCTGTTGTTGCTTCATTTCTTTATTATTTTACCGAAATCTGAACCCCTTACACCTGGAACACAAATAAGTTCAGTGTGATACAGTTTCATCCTAATCCTTTCTGCATTGTTCTGTTGCCTGCTGACAAAACTGCTGTTCTGTTGCCTGCTGAAAAAATTGATATTGATAATACACTTCATAATAACCTCAACATTTCAGCCTACAGAAATGATGCTGTACCAGACAGATGTACACTGTACTCAAAATGTACTTGGGTAAAGAATGTAGCACAAAAAAAGCATGGTATAATGAAGCAGATTGTTGTTTATTATCATTATTATTATTATTATTATTAATAAAGAATAACACATCATACCTTGGTTTTATTTAATGCTGGGAAACAGTGAAACAACCCAGCTAACAATTTATGTTTCAGTGTTGCACGAAAGTTGCAGTTACGTTATTTGTCAACTCCGAAAAATGTTGGTAGAATGTTACAGGTAACATTTTTAGTAAATGTCTTAAAACTGTTGTTGAAAAATGTTACAGTAACATTCATTTGTAAGGACTGTGTGTAAGAGTATTGTAGGTTTCTTTTTAGTTCCTGCATGATTCACTGAAAAGAAAAACCCTGTCAAAACAACACTGCATAAAAGTCATGTACGGTGCATGTTCTCAATAAACATTATGGCTTAACATTGTCATATTGTTCAGATAATGTGTTTTGTGCACACCAAACGATGACCTTAATGCAGTGTCGCAGTAATGCTGCAAGATGTTGAGTTTTAGTTGGGAAGTTTCTGTTCTCACTTACCTTCTAACATCTATAAACTCCTTCACTCCCTCACCAGCCTCCTTTTATCTCTCTTACAGTTAATAAAACAAAAACAAAAATCACAGCTTGTCATGCTAATGAAAAACTTGAAATCATAACTGTTCTGTCCTAAAGACGCTGGAAAAGTTATGACACTGGAGAGTCCTTCCATAAATACTGAATTAACACATTTCACATTACAAAAACTTCATCATATCAACGATTAAATGTCTTTAAATCCATTTATATGGAGCATCTACCATGCAAGTGAGTGTAAATGAGTTTACACTGTTACTATAGACACTATAACATCTTAGAACTACTGCATTAATATAAACCTGTGAATGATGGTTGTATTTGATGGCTTCCCAGCAGTCAAAGAGAAATGAGAAAATATTTAGAATAAATATTAACGTCTATTAACCCGAGATAGTAACCCAGGCAGATTGCACCCTTCCTGTATAGTATACACTAATAAACAATTTTTTGCTGAAGGTGATGTGGATGTTATTGAATTCAGCGACATCCACTGAGCTTGAGGTAAATAATTGTTTTATTATATACTACACAGCAACATAAAAAACAAACCAAATCTACATTTTTTATAGTCAGTATGTACAGCAGGTGTAGTATTCACGAATTTCCATATAGTGTAAATATAATAATATCTAATTATCGCTTTTTGGCTTGTGAAATGTTAAAGTTTAAATCTATTATAAATAGCAATCAAACAGCTTTTGTTATTCAGTCTTTACAACAATTAAAATATAATTTTGATGCATCATCACAATGTAAAACAAAATATATTTGAACTGGTGACATTTTAATGACTATATTTCAGAATTAAATACCCATGATTAAACTCTTAACTTTTTATTCAGTTTTTTCATACATGTTTTCGAAAAGAGAAGAAGGTATTTAAATTCACTTAGTTTATTGTGTGGGACTGTCCTCGGAACGTCTACCTTGTCCGAAAGATGGGACAAATGAACATGAACTTTTGTATGAAACAGCCACAAAAGTATTTCAAATAGCCAAATGCAGCTAGTGTATTCTAAAATTACAATTAGCCAAATATATTTATTAAAACAATTAAACATATTTCTGGAATTATTTTAATAAATTTAAGTTTGATTATAATTGAAGCATTCATTTACAGTTCTTTCAAAAAAAAAAATCTAGAATATTAATTATGCTATATTTGAATATTTTAATTTAACTTTTAAAAGGAAATAAATAGGTGGATAAATCTGACAATATTCAAAATACATTACAGTTTGCAGTGTACAAACACCATGTGAGTGTTGAGTGTGTAGAGAAAAGTTTCTGGCACTTAAAGTCATAAAAATCATCTTATACAATTGAATGACATATTTATATATAAACATTCCTGATGCTTAGTCTCTCAAAATTCAAGATATATAAATACTTTTAACAGACAAATATTAAAATTGTTATTTTATTTATTTTTGGGTATTTTAGCAAAAGCATCATTACTCACCATTGGCTCATGCATCAGAGTCAAGTCCACACTTCTTACTAAAAATAAAGCTGGTGAAAAACTAAAACTGCTCCTGTAAGTTCAGCCCCACTGTGGGGTGTGCAACTGAGGGAGACAATCAAGAATATCAGATATCGAACATCCTCCTCCCTGCAGCCAAAGCTCCAACAACCACCTGTTCAGATCATCCAAAGCTCAACTAAAACAACAGGGGCATCTTGCAGCTTTAAACTAGACACACCCAGTAATGTTTGTACTATCTTAGTGAAGAACTCCATTTACATATTGATTACTGTAGCTTATTACACAATGCCTTCCCGGGAATCTTAACTGCAGTCTAACCTTAGTAGCCAAAAGCAAATATTTGGGGGGAAAAAAGAAAAGAGAGAATTTTTAAAAAAATTAATTTGTGCAGATTAGAAGTGTACCTATATGTCAAAGGATCATGTGTATGGGAGGTGGTTAGAAACCAGAGAAGTCATATAGTGACTGGTAGAGCATGTGAAATTCCATACAGACTTGACACCTGACACAAAATAGTCATTCATCTTGGAATTGCACATCAGGAGTTGGGTAACACCAATTATACTCAAGTTCTTTGATACACCCGAGGTTAAAAACATAGTACATAGTAATGAACAATTTAAAAACAAAACTCCCTTTGACGTTTTTCCTACATAATAAAACTTGATTTTTAGATCTGCAGCTTGTGATTTGAAGAAACTGATTATTACTTTATAAAATTCAGATTTGCAATGTAATTCCATTGAATTCACTAAAACACAATAAGACCAAAAATGTTCAAACTTAGTCGACTCCAAGTTGTCAAATACTGTTTCAGATCACAAAGAAATAATTCGTTATTCTTAATTGTTTCATCAAACTCACACACCAAACATGATTGTATGGCCTTGCCATTAACTTTAAGTTAATTACATTTAAACAGATCATCACTAATCAGCTCAGTCCAAAATAATAAATTCCCGTTTAGTTACATCATACTGAGGACCAGGTGATTGTGAAGACATTTGAAACTACACTAGTATAAAGACTTTCAGTTCTTTCTGGTCCACACTAAAAGCATAAACTTGTGTACACAGGGGTGGGGCATATTTAAACACATGCTTAATAAGCTTACTTTAATAATACCTTTATATTTTAATACCTCCGTTTGTTTTTAAAGCTTAACACTCATACAGGTTTTGTTTCTACATATCTAAATGACAAGCTGCAGCCCACCTTTTTTCCTTTTGAAACATCAAGTAAACAAGCATGTTAAGATTTTCTTCTCCCAATATCTGGAACACACCCCCTTGTGTAAAAAAAAAAAAAAAAAAAAAAGTGATTATACCCATATTCTGTCATTGCCCAACACTTTCCAGAAGTTTTATTTCATCTGGCTAAAAGACAGTGAATCAAACAAGAATGAACCAAGTCCAGAAATCTTATGAACATTCAATTTAATTATAATATTAAAATAAGGAGTAAAAATAAAATTGCACTATGTGCATTCATACACAACAATCATGTGACAACAGTTTCACTTGAACCCATGTTTAGAAAACAAACTAAAAAGATTTCCTGAGTAAAGTTACAACCAGGAAAAGACCCTCTGTGTTACACATGATGACGTCAGACATCCACAAATTTGGACGCAACACAAACATTTGATCAACCAAAACTTCTTGTAGAAAAGAGACACAAGCCCTGTATATGTACTTGTGTGTGAACGTGTTTGTTACAGAGAAGGTGTGTGTGTTAGCCATCCTGCTGCTGTATGAAAGGGTTGGGAATAGCCTCCATGCCGTCTTGAGGACAAATGAGGACAACGGCTGTCCCTCGACACACAACGAGGCCGAGCTGCCTGGTGTCCTCCGTCAATTTATACTGATCATCCGGGTCTGCATGGGGAGACCAGTCACACAAACACACGCGAACATTTTAGGCTAAAAAACACTTCTTGAAGAGGTAAACCTCTCCTAATTCTTCTATGAATGCAGCTCAAATTCACTTTCCATAATGACTGATATTATCCACAGCAACAACATTATATTATATAACTCCCTCAACTTGGCCTACAACTACTACATATTTAAAAAGTCATTTACAGCTGATGAGTTTTCTAGAGTGGCTAAGGGTTTACATATTCAAAACACCAAAAACAAATCAGAAAACATAGAACAAAGCACATCTTTTTTTTTCGTGACACTAACTACATAACAGACTGAAAAGTTTCCTTTTGTGTCAACAACATGTGTTCAGTAAGGACCACTCTTTCTGTTTATAATAAACGTTGAGGTGTTTCTGAACTTGCTCATGTGATTATGGTTATATACTGTGTGTACTCACACACAGTGTACTGTAGTTTCTTTTTTCTTTTAACCCAAGAGCCTTGCGGTTTTTTAAGTACTTACCACGCATGTACTCAATCGTACCATCTAACACCAGGTTCAGCAGAGGATCAAACCCTTTCAGGACACCACTTGCTGTGAAGCGAGAGGATTGAAATTAAAAGTTATAAATTGCTGAAAACTGAGTTTGGAACAATGGTCACATTGTTGTAACCACTAAAAGCTGACTCAATTTTAGAAAAACTATATTTTTAAACTATAAAAATAGTATTCTACATAATATAAAATAGTTTTATACATCATTCCAGGCGCACTCTTGCGCACATGTGTAATAAAAGAAATGCTGAACAGTCTTGACTGGTTATTCATATAAAAATGATTCAAAAGAAAGCAAGCAAAGGTGAATGTAATAGTTAACAGCAGCAACATACCTTCACGTCCCCCTTGGAATTTTACTCTGATTGTTTTGTCGATGTACTTTGACAAGTCAAATATACTCTCTTTCTTCTTCTTCTCCTTGTCCTGTAACAGCAGTGCAGAAGTCTCATCAGGCATTCAAAGTACAATATGACTGTAAATCTTGTGGTTACAAAGAATCAACAACTGTACCTCACTTATTTCCTCATATTTATAAATTACATGGCAGTATGAGCTCACAACACTACATGATACAATGGGATACCCAGTCCCAGGCAGTGATCTGATGTGGAATAAAAATACAAACTAAAACAAAATAAACTTAAAAAAAATACACTAATGTTTACATTTACAAACCCTGCTGGCTCATTATACCAGAAGCTGCAGCTCAGATGGCTGACAGCTTTGAGTTTCCTTACGAAGCTGTAACGTTATAAACAAAACAAAAATCCCTGATACTCATTGCATTGGGACTGATGAGCTTTATTTAAAATACAGGTTTTCTCACTCAGAACATACAAGGATTTAACACCATCAGAAACACAACATATTTTGAGAAAATTCAGCACAAAAATGTGATATAATTAAATAAATACCGTTACCGGTGCACACAACACATTGTTAGCTATCTTGCTAACACTACACATATAGCACTGTTCGCTTAACGTCGTTAAAGTTATCACACGGCTAGCGTCATTCTGGACATAAATTTGGATGACTTTAGATAGATAGATATATTTATTAGAACAGACTTACTTTTTAAATACAGAAATTTACACCTTTAAACGCGCCAACAACAGAAAAGAAAATCTATTAAAACTCACCGCCATGTTCAAACTCCTTGCTGCGCCGCTTCTATGTGCTTCACCTTTGACCCCTGACGCTCCACCAATCACAGGGTGTTTTGTTTAACCCTTTGTTCTGGTGCTTATTTATTTATTTGTTATTCCCAATTGTTATTCCTAATAGTAGTTAATAAACCAAGACTAGCCCTTGGTATTTATAAAAATAAATAAATAGATTCTTATTTTTATTTGCGAGTTAATAAATCGTACACAAAGCATAGGCTGTATTCTAATTTTATTGGCGAACTACTCCCTAGTGCCCTAGTTATACACTGATATTCTTTAGAAATCATAAATCTAACTTTTTAGCACTCCGTTCACAAAGCTGCTTCACTGCTAGATCCCTGTTTCATCCAGTAAATACTTTTCCTAATAAATAATGATAAAAATAGCATTTGTTTGCGGTAATAGGGGTTGGAATGTGTGGCTCGAACCACGTAATAGGTAAAGCAATCGAAGTGCGCTAGGTAGAGCACTTTAAATCGGATTGGAACGCCTTCATGTTCATGTTGACGGCAGCATCACTTCCGGCTGTAGCGGCCATTAGCGGGAGGCGAAGCGCCAAACTCGAAATCTGCCGTTGACACGTAAAGTCTTTTGGTTGAAGTTGAACCAGAAATTCTTTGGCATATTATTTATTGTATTTTTACTTTTTGATGTAAAACAAAAATGACGGAATTGCTTTTTAACAAGACGTTGCAGGTGCACGTGAAGTGTAAAGACTGCGATGACAGGTAAACAAATCTTGCCGTGTGGATGCTAATGCTAATGCTAATGCTGATGCTAATTATAATTATCGCTAACAGTTAGCACCGCTGTTCGCTGGGTGCGGAGTTAGTTAAAATAAAAATTTAAACGATTTATTAAAGTATTTATGCACTTTAATAATGCTTATTAATTAGTTAAAATGTAAGTTTGATATTTAGTTTGTTTGATATTCTGCTCAGTATTTATTGAATGTCCTCACATTCCAAAATAAGGTCACTCTCACATTGGAGCTTTGTATTTTAACATTTTAGTACAAATCACAAATATAATTGCCTATTTTACGTTTCAAAAATCCTTAAATATGGTCAATATGACGTCACAAAATAAAAAAAATCGGAAACACATCATTTACACACGTCATTTATAGAAACACATGGACATGTGTGTAAAATAGTAGTTTTTAAAAAAATCAGATTTCCAGTGCTGTGATTTAATGTATACATATTAGACAAGATGACAGGGAAGAAAAAAAAACATTGGTTGGAAAAATTGGAAACAATTGGCTTCTTGTACACACGAGAAAGTGTAAGCTATGTATATAAATGGAAATATGAGGTAACTGAGGTGGATTTAATCTTGGACTCGCCTATAAAGACTCTGGAGCTGTGCTTGGCCGGCATCACCGTTATGTTATCAGGTGACTGATCAAGGCTGGTGTATCCCCCGCGACGAAACGGACCTCAAAACCCGCTTTAAGTGTTGTTCAGAGATAACATAACGGTGACCCCGGACAAGCACCACTGGCTTGCCCTCTTTCCATAATGCACTGTGGTGTCATGTCTCCCCAGGTAAGCGAATTGCACACACCCAGCCATGTACATGATGTAAAAGAACTTGAGATTCACCACTGTGTTACCTTCTTCCATTGATGTGTGATCCAGTTCTGATATTCATGTACAAAGTGTAGGTGCTTTCGGCAGTGAACATGGACTGCTGTCCTGTCTGTGGCTACGTAGTCTCATGTACAGCACGCTCTGAGGCATCGTCTGTTCTGGCAATTTTCTATTATAGCTCTGTTGTGTGATTGGATCTGACATATTAGCCTTCACTCCACACACATCAGTGTTCCTTGGGAGCCCATGACCCTGGCACTGGTTGTCCTTACTTTTTGTACATGCTCGTAAACACTGTGTCCCAGGAGAGTAACTGGACCCCACAAGATCTGATATTTTGGAAATGCTCTGACCAGTTGTCTGAGCATTGCAATGTTGCCTTTGTCAAAAGTCACCAATATCCTTTCACTTGCCATTTGTTCCTGCTTCTAGCACATCAACTTGAGACATGACTGTTCACTTTCTGCATAATACATCCCACTCCTTGGCAGGTGCCACTGTAATAAGATACTCAAAGTTATTCACTTCACCTGTCAGTGGGATTAATGTAATGGCTGCTTGGTGTATATGTATAAAATATGATGAAGATATTAACTGATCTCTTCTGTTAAAAATATAATATTACTTAAAAGCACAAGTATTTTAAAATCTGTCTAATCTAAATAATGAATCAGTGATTGCAAAAATGTATTGATTATTAATGTAAAAATATCTGGATATGTCACAGAATTGTTGTTAATAATGTATTTTTTTTATTTTATTTTATTTTTTTTTTCGTAGGCGAGCAGTTATCAGAGTCAGTATTGAACTGCAGCTCATTTCAAACCCCATCCACAGACGGGTAAGTGTTTCTAAATCAAATTCTGTACGGTGAAGGTCATATGTATGGAAAGAATGAAGCACTATAGAAAATGAATCAGTGACACTGTGGTGTGATGAAGCGTAGCTACAGTTATCATACTGAAGCTTATTATTTTAGTTGCTGTTTATCAAAATGTAATATTTTCCATGTAGTACTTTTCTCTATTTGGTTATGTCAGCATGCTTAAGGAGTGAAAAAAGCTTTGGTGTGAAATGTCATTTTCCTATGATTGTGATGATCTTTTTTTTTTTTTTTTTTTTTAGGATTTGGTTGTGAGGCTTACTGATGATGCTGATCTTTACTTCCTGTATAACCTTGTCATATCTGAGGAGGATTTTCAAAGGTACAGTAATTCAACAAATGTCACTTTATTTATTTATCTATCTATCTATTTATTTTTCCTTAATAAATTATCATCTCACTGTGATAAGAAAATCTCTAATAAACCTACTTTTCTTTTTTTCTTTACAATTGAACCAGCTTAAAAGTCCAGCAGGGTCTCCTGATAGACTTCAGCTCTTTTCCTCAGAAGTTCATTGACCTGTTGGAACAGTGCATTTCTGAACAGAGCAAAGAAAATCCAAGGTGACCAGATGATAATAATAATAATAATAATAATAATATTCAGTAAATAGTACATTATGGCTGTATGGGATTGGATTATTACATATCGACTTGTATATGACTTATTACTGTGCATGTAAACCTTTTCTAGGCAGGGTAATAGTTTCCAGGTAGTGTTTTTTTTTTTTTTTTTTGATAGCATTATTTCATCAAGTTTAAGCAGTGCAAACTGTTATACACTAACTTGGTAAATTCGGAAAGGCAGATATTTTGTGTAAAAGTGGTCTTTTTGCACTCTATCATTGTCCAAAAGTTGTATGCCCCAACACCAAACATTGAAACACTGTGTACAATCTCTAGAACAGCACTGGCTACATTTTACTCGTTATGTTTGTTTTGGTTACAAACATGCTTTTCTTCTCTGTTTTACCTGTTACCTTTAAAATCCAGTGTTTTTAAGTTTATACACCTCATAGAGCTTTTTCTTTCTTTCCTTTTTTTTTTTTTGGATGGAAAAACACTGCATTGGCTGTATGAAGAATTTCATATCAACCCATGATATAAATTAAATTTTATAATTTTGAAAATTATAATTATAAAAAAGTATGTAAATTAGTAAATAAAGCTGAAAAATTGATGGATTTAAAATAGATCGGCTGTGTTTTGTCTGTTTGGTAGAAAGGAATCCTGTTTTTCTGTTCATTATCGGTAAAATGTGTTGGATGGCTTAATTTGGCCCACGGGCCTTGAGTTTGACACTAGGGCATACGCCAGACCTACAGCAGATAAGCAGCAGCTTTTTGTCCTCCAATTGTCTGGTGTTTACTGTACAACCATGTATATACACACAATCTAGATTCTACCATGGACAAAATAATTTTTAATACGTTTTTATTGTTTTGTAGGTTCTTGCTGCAGCTTATCTCTTCGTCGTCTGCACTAAACCATGGCTCTGCTAATCTGAACGTTGTGGAGACCAACGCCTTCAAACACCTCACACACCTGTCTCTCAAACTGCTCCCCGGCTCAGATGTGGAAATAAAGAAATATCTGGCTACCTGTTTGGCCACCATGAAGGTACAGGAGATGATTAACAGATGCTATGAAGTCTCATCAAAGTAAAGGTTTTACTTCATTGTGTTATGCAAGGCTATTCCACATTTTATATTTAAAGCATTTAGCAGATGCTCTTATCCGTGTGACTTACAGAAATGCTTTAAAGTCAATATCAGTGAATATATTCTTATACTGGTTCGCCTGGACACAGACTAAGTATACCGTCAGTCAAACTCAGTGGGTACTTGTGTGTGGGTTTTTCTTTTTTGTGTGTGGGTGTATGTGTAAAACATAGTGCTAAGCTAATCTAAGTACTGCCGTAAATGGTAGGTTTTCAGCCATCGTTTGAAGATACCCAGTGACTCAGCTGTCCAGTCATCCAGAGGAAGTTCATTCCACCATTGGAGCCAGACCAGAGAAGAGTTTAGATACACTTTTTCCCTTGTCCCTTGGTAGAATGAGTCCATCTTTTTCTTTGTAAGCAAGTATTAGTGTTTTAAATCTAATTTAAGCAGTTACAGGAAGCCAATGGAGAGATCATTGCAGTGGAGTGGTGTGGGAAAATTTGGGAATGCTGAAAACAAGCAGTGCACCTGCATTCTGGATCAGTTGCAGAGGTCGAATTGCACTCAAAGACAGACCTGCCAGGAGTGAGTTTCAGTAGTCTAGCCTTGAGATAATAAGGGACTGAACAAGTATCTGAGTGGCTAGTGGCAAGTATCTAGTGGAAAGAAATAGGCAAATCCTTCGGATGTTAAAGGGGAGAAATCGACATGATCGAGAGAGATTAGTGATATGAGAAGAGAAGGACAGGCAATTGTTCATGGTTACTCCAAGGCTTCATGTAGTGACTGAAGGAGAGAGCAAAGAGTTGTCCAAGGAGATTGCAAGATCTTGATGTGGGGATGAGTCAGCTTTTGTCAAGTTTTTGTCAACGAAACTGAAGCTAAACTTCACCCGAGATTTACAGCCTTTACTTTTCTTCATACTGAATAAACAAGTGAACATCAGGCTTGTTGTGCTGGTGTGAAGGGAGTGTTCATTTAAACAGATACTGGACTTGTTTTGATATCGCTGTTATAAAGTATATAGGAAAAGGGACTCTAGGGTGTAGAGTCAGCACTGGAGTGTGTAATGATAATGTGTCTTCCCTGTTTCTAATAATAAAAAAAAAACAAGCATAGAATGTATTTAAAGTATTATTCACCTCATGCTCACTGAATTAAAAGGTTGTCTTTATAAAAAAAAAAAAAAAAAAAGCCCTAAATTCCATAATGTAGGTGTCTGGTCTTCAGTGATGAGGTATGCCATTCTGAGGAAATGAAAGAGTCATGGGGAAATTTGTTGTTCATAGGAGGAACAGGAGCAACTCCAACAAAAGCTCAAGAAGACCGAAGAGGATCTGACTCGTCAGCTAAACTATGCACAGCAGGTACTGCTAGCTATAAAGATAGGCGGGGGGAATCATTATTGAGATTCAACGTTGTATACAGAACTTTGTCTTTGTTTCAGACGTTATCTGAGAAGAGTCGGGAGCTGGACAAACTGCGCTCTGAATGGACTTCACAGACAACCACTCTGTCCAGCAGACATACACATGACCTCACAGCAGAGCGTGAAAAAGCTCTGGAGGTAAAAACCATAAACCAAAGCTTCACTGTGAAGCTGAAACACTGTTGTTTTAGGGAAAGGTAGGAATTTTTATGGTGGCACAGTGCATGGTTAGCATGTCAGCCTCACATCAAGAAGCTCTTGGATTCGAGTCCCGGACTCAGGCGTTTCTGTGTGGAGTTTGCATGTTCTCCCCATGCTTACATGGGTTTCCTCTGGGTACTCAAGTTTCTTCCTACAGTCCCAAAAACATGCGCATTAGGTAAGCTGGCTGTTCCATATCGCCCCTAGGCGTGAGTGTGTGTGTATGTTGGCCCTGCAATGGTCTGGTGAGCTGTTCAGTGTGTATTCCGCCTTTCCCAGTGTCGGCTGATATAAGCACTAACCTCCCTGTCACCCTAGTAGGATTATGTGATTCGGAAAATTTAAAAACACTTGCTGGTGGTGAAAATGAACAAAAAGAATGTACATCTTTGTAATGTAATTCTTAGTAGAAACATTTCATTGCACCTTCTTGTGTGTATATAACAAAAACCATAAATAAGTGGAAAGTGCATTTTAATCCATTTTTGGAAAAAGTCATGAGTGAGGAAACGGAACGGGGAATACGAACAACCTCAGTGTATTCGTACATGTACAGATCCAGACGAGACTCCAGCAGCAGAATGAACAGTTGAGGCGAGAACTGGAGGCGACTCATCAGCGTAGCACACAACAGCTTCAAACTCGACTCTCTGAACTGGAGACCTCCAACAGGGAGCTTACGGAGAAAAAGTACAAAAGCGACTCCACCATCCGAGACCTGAAAGCCAAACTGCTTGGTCTCGAAGAGGTGAGAATTTTGTTTTAATATTACAGGTTTTTAATGAGTTAATTTTGTATAACAGCAGTTCTATAGATTGATATGATTATATGCTGGTTGTAATATGTTATTGATTCAGTAGTAAACCTTTATACCCAGGGCAGACACTCCATATAAACTGAATAAAACTGGGTGTAGTAGTTGATATGGTAAAGTTTTCTGGAGGGAGATGTTATTAAACAAGTCTCCAGTGTCAGCTCTTTAAAAGAGTCAGAGGATTTTGTGTAGGAGAACAGAGTACTGGTTCAGTAAAATCATCAACTTGATGGTGCTTGATGGTAACTTTGCATCATCGTTCCACTCCAATATTGATTATTTTCCTGTAACAGCACAACAGGGAGTTTTTATCCCTTGCTGTATCCCCGTCTTGTAGCTACTCTGTATCTTCTGATTGTTTTTGCAATGTTTTCTCTGCAGGAGTCTCAGAGGATGAAGCAGCAGGTGGCGTCTCTCCGGAGGGAAAACGGCACCCTCGATACAGAATGTCATGAAAAAGAGCGACTAGTTAACCAGCTACAGACTCGAGTAGCTGTGCTTGAGCAAGAGATTAAAGACAAAGATCAGCTCATACTCCGAACCAAAGAGGTGCTCGAGGCCACGCAGCAGCAAAAGGTAACATGATTGGGTGTGTTTTTTTTTGTTTTTTTTTTTTTTAAATTAATTCTCATACTGTATATAGTTTTATAGGTAGATATAGTGCTCAAAAATAGTGGCACCTTGAAAAATAACCAAAATGATTATGAATGACAGAGTCTAATGATTCATGACAGAATTGCTTGCATGTCCTGCAAGTATTTTTTTATTTTAAATATTTTTTAAATATTAGTCGTATCCAATTTCCAATTGCCTCCCTATCATATATGACCATCACCAACCAGGGAGTGGTAAGCATGCACATGCCCCCTCCATGACATGCGATGCTGCCACCAGCCTATTTAACGAACCGCAGCGCATGTGCATTTGGAGGTGACCTAACACACTCTGAGGGAAAGCACTGTCCACCCCTTTTGTACGAATGAGCACTCAGATGCCCATGGATTGGCTGGTGATCGCTGTGCCAGCCCTCCCTCCCTTGAGAGCTCGGCCAATTGGCTGCCATGGTCCCCCGGTCACAGGTGGCTGCGGCATGTCCTTCACCTAATCGTGGGAGTTATTTTTTTTTATAAGTTTTTGTATAAATATAAAAACCTTATAAATATGAACTAGACTCACTTTTTTGAATTTAATAGGAAAATGAACACATTGCTGAGAAATGTATGAAAATATATAACTGTTACGAAACACTGGCCATGAAGACTACTTTTATAAAATATTTCAGGGATTTCTTTATGTGAGACGTTTGCTGTACAAGTCCCTGTGAATGGGCTGTTACTATAGAAACAATGGGCACATGCCTGCAGAACGTCTATTATAGACAAGTAATCAACAAAGTCATTAGTGCTGTTTTATAACATTTGTTTATTTATTAATATTATGCTTAGAACTCTGTTGAGGAAACTGCTGAGAGTAAACAGCTGCATATTGGAAAGTTGGAGTCCACGGTGAAATCCTTATCAGAGGAGCTTATTAAGGTTTGTCAGATATTTATAAAGTGACACTTTGCTTATTTTCTGCAGGATTCAACTAATCAGCATGTGATAGTATCTTAGTCTACTAATGGAAGTCACAAATGTCTTTATTAGCATGGTTAGCTATTATTTTGTTATTAATATTAACATTTGAATGCTTGAAATACTGACCCAAGCTATGGGTGCGTATGCCCGTTAGGCGAACGGTATCATTAAAAAGCTGCAGGGCGATCTGAAGGCTCTGGTGGGAAAGATTAAGGTGAAGAACACGGTGACTGTATCTCAGGAGAAAGTGCTGCAGGAGACGACAGAAAGACTGCACAAGGAGCAGAGGGAGCTCCAGGACACCCAGCACCGGCTAAGACTCAAGGAGGACGAGGTGAAGCGTTTTCTATCAGTAATTTGGATTTAGTTTTTTTTAGGGAAGATGGAGTAGTGCTTTTGTCTTTACTTGAGTTTCAACGTCATGTTTAATGTTTTGTATTAAATGGGCTTTATTTTGGATCAGGATTTGAATATCTGCAAGAACTAACAAGATCTGCCAGAAGTACAAGATTTTATATTAATGATGATTTCTTTATACCCTAGAGAAGATTCTGCAACCTTTGGATGCATTATTTAAAAAATGCCTAAGTGCTTTGTATAATTTTCTGAACATCTATAAATCTAACTGCTTTATGTCTGTCTGTTCTTATAGGCATTGAAGTTAAAGGAGCAGTTGGAGGCCACAGTTCAAAAACTGGATGAGAGCCGAGAGGTGATGAAAACGAATGAAAATGGTATGTATCTCTGTGTGGTGTTTGTATGGGTTGGGGTTTTCTTCATTAGTGGTCCCAGATATTTTTTGTAATCAATTAATCTGATGTTTATTTGGGAAGCATGGTGGTGTAGTGTTTAGCACGTCCACTTCACAGCAAGAAGGTTCTGGATTCAAGTCCCGTTTCTGTGTGGAGTTTGCATGTTCTCCCCGTGTTGTCTGGGTTTCCTTCAAGATATGCACATTAGGCTAATTGGCTGTTCCAGATTGCCCCTAGGTGTGAGTGTGAATGGTTGTGTGCAATGGTCTGGCGAGTTGTTCAGGGTGTACCCAGCCTTGGCCCAGTTTCCAGCCTCCCCATAACTCTAACAGAGTGATTAGTTTGTTAGACCTACAGAAATTTTAAAGAGACTTCATTAAAAACAAATGACCAACACATTAAACTTCTTCAGATCATTTGTAGTGGTATATTATCATCATTAATATTGACCCAAACTAATTCCAGGTTACTGTATTGGTTCCTCACGCTCAAGTTTACCTTAGGTTTTCTTCGATGCATGTATTTTTTTGGAATGTTGTCGAGAAATCTTAGTTTTCCTGGCACCTTTAGGAATTTAAATTTGGACTCATACCTTGACTGAGAACCTGAGTTATAAATATATATTAAACTAAATCTTGTGTTTATCAAGGAAATTAATTGATGTAGTAATGCTAAGAATCAAAATTTTACACCAGGACAGTTTCTAAGGCATCTGATGTGTGCCTTTTTACTAAAGAGTGAATTACTTCAGAAATAATGCATCCAGTTACACCAGAAGCATGTGTTACATCTGTAAAAGTGTGATGGGATTATTTTTATGCATTAGGTTTTTTTTGGCATGAAAATTAGAACCCGGTAACGTATCCATGTGTAATGAGCTGAGGGTTCAAGGTTGTGGGCTCAGGTGATGTTGTGGTAGCATGTTAGCGGTAATCATAACATTTAATGAGTTTGCCTCTCAGTATAGGCTTTGCAAAAACATGCATAATAATACTGCTTGTAAATGAACTTTTAACTAATCAGAATGTGCAGACTCTATTAGATTTAAAGAAACGTTTCCAGAGTTATTGAAACGTACCCATTTCTTTCAGACCTGCTGCCTTATGGCTGAACCGTCCCTTCAGTTTTAGTTGGTGCTGGAGCTGCTGTTGTGTTTTCAAATGTTCAGAATCACATTTCAGAAACTCACGTCTCTTTCTTGCTTGCTTTGGAAACTAGGCTTAAGTTTGGAGACCGATCCACACAGAAAATGATTTGCCTTTTGCAAACACTGTAACCAAAATAACATTTCTGAATGTATGTAAGGTTTCAGTCAGTGGTTCTTATCCTTTATTGTGAATTTCACTTCCTGAAATTGAAGTGTAGGTTCGAGTCGAACTGATTTGGATGGGTTGACTAATTGCCGTGTGAAATGTCATCATGTTTACCATGCCATGTTTCATAATATTTGATTTGCTGAACTATCAGCATCATCAGTTCTTTCTGAAATGTGTTCTCTTGGCCTGCAGTGATATCATGGCTGAATAAGCAGCTGAATGAAAACCAGCTGACCAGGAAGCAGGACAGCGTTGGAGTGTTTGAGACGCCACAGCCTGGTGCTGGACTGAGACTTGGACCTACTCCTCACAACATGGTAGCACATACTCTTCACAGAGCCTCTTGCTCATTTCTGTTCATCTCATGAATCAGTTTATCATGAATGAAGTCACATGGCTATGTTTAGTCAGTCGGATTTTAATAGATTTGTGTGTATGCATGCTTTTATGATATTTCTCTTTCTCTAGCTTGACAGTAAGACTTTCTCCTCCTTGGGCCAGCCATACCCTATAACCTCCACGTTAAACTCCAAGCACTCATTCCCTCTGTCATGTGCAAGTGGGCCACGTTCTGTCCTCACTTTACACAATCCCAACCCAGGATTGAAGGCAAGCTCATTTTTCTGTTCTGTCTTTAGTGTATCTCGTAGTCACCAGTGATTGGCGTGCATTATACATGGTCGTTTGCATTCATTTGCAGGTCCCTATGTAATAAATAATATCAGGATTTCATACTGTTATTGAAACAATAATCATTCACAGGCAAATTTAAAAAGACTATAGAAAAAGTGACATGCCAATCAGTTTAAAGAATTCTCAGACGCACACAGACCTGTTGAGAAGCAACAAGCTGAGGCTAGCACAGATGTCTACTGAATCCTTTCTTTTATTTGTTAAAAGTGTTATTGTGCTGGAAGTTGAACTTTACTCGTGTCTTTTTACAGCTTTAGCAACATTGCTGATGATATGTTTGTAATTTTGAGGATTTTGTCACTGCAGTTATGAAGCTATGCTTACCTACTTGAATAGCCGGATGCACTAATGCTCATGTACTGTAGAGGCTGGTTCACTGGTCCCTCCTGTGCTCTGCTGTACTGTATAAATACATAGCTGGATACAGTCACCAGAAACAACGTTTTATTGACCTCAGATGAAGCCAGGAATCAAACCTGAGCTGTCTTTTGAGTATATTGAGACATTCTGAAAGCTATGTGCTAATGCGTGACTTATTTTTTTTGGGTTATCCTGCTGAAACCACCAGATTGGACTTTGGATTTTCCAGAAATTTTCTTAAAGCATCCTGAAGTGTTTTAGCCCTCTGAGATATAAGTGACTACATTTTTTAATGTATTAAGTGATTTTTAAAAAATTGTTGCATGCAGTTATAGCAGTGAGACAGTTTCGATCCTGAAAAGAGCTCCTTTTACATTAGTATGACAAAAATTCAGCTTTTTACATAAAAGGGAATCCACAAGGTGTCAACAAAACAGTTTATTACACGGTTTACATGAATATTCGATTCTAATTGGTTAATCGCAGCGTATGATCAAATATGGACAGGTCCAGTTTAACCCGATGAGCACCAAATCTCCAGTGGAAGGGAATGGAAACCTGACAGCACCACAGTCTTCCTCTAATAAGGAGAAGTGAGTCATCTATTACTTTCTCACATGTTCCCTCCTGAGCATTAATAAAATAAAAAATAAAACAAAACTGATAGAAATCATGCATTCCACAGTGGTGGCGTGACTAGCTGAGCATATTACTATAAGCCTTTAATGTTTATAAACCTTTTAATGCCTTAAATGGGATTTAGCATTAGCAGTTCAGAATGTTTAAGGGTTATTTAAGAATTAAGAATATATACATAAACCAGAATATTTTATTCTCACACCAGTTAGTTGCTGTTGTTATGGTCGTTCAATTTTTCCTTATTGTTTCAAAGCAGTAACCGTTTAAACAAAATCACAGTTAGTGTTTGAAATATAGCTAGACTTTAAAGCATAATCAGACTGCACGTGTTAATCTTTTTCTCCCTGTCTGATAGCGGGGAGCCGCTTGGGTTGGACTCAAAATATATTGAGAGACGAGATGACAGCATCCCTCTGCGTGGCCTGGTACCCAGCATGCACCTGAGCAAAGGTAAAGAATATATCAGACAGAAACACTGAATTGATTTTTAAGTGAATAAGCAACTATAAACACTCTGTGTCTGTTTACAGAAATCACTAAACCCTCCTCGAACATGGCCGGTACAAAACCCACAGCTCCGTCAGCGTATTTCCCCAGATGATAACTCTCTTCATTTTCCCCCTCCGCAACCTTCTGCATATCTGAGGTGTTATAGTTATTGTTCTTATCTAATTATTTATTAAACACTGTTTTTAACCACCGTTGTGTTGGTTTGCAGCCGACTGGTTGTGCACACAGGGATTTTTGTTTCGTTTGAATGAAAAACTTTTAGCTGCTGAATTATCTATAATGGTGCTAAAATGTGTGTACATAAACATAAGGGACTCCTGATTGCATGAAGGATTAAATGTGTAGGTATAATGCATAGTGGACATGTGTCAGTCATATTGACGCTATTGTCAACACCTCAGATTTTCACTACGCAGGCTGTCTAGAAAAATTCTTTGTTTCTTATGATTTTTATTTTCAGCAGTGAATTTTAAGGACTATCTCATCATATTGTGCTACTGCATACAGGAAACATGGCCAACAAATCAACAATATGAAGGTTAATATTGATACATGGAGCAACATGGTGATGTAGCGGTTAGCATGCCCACCTCACAGCAAGAAGGTTTTGTGTTCGGGCGTTTCTGTATGGAGTTTTCATGGTCTTCCTGTGCGTGAGTGGGTTTTTTAGAACAAATATGCGCTTTGGGCTTTTTTCAAATTGACACTAAGTGTGACTGGAAGTATATGTGATGCCCTGCGATGGACTGGTGAGCAGTTCAGGGTCTACCTTGTCTTCGCCCAGTGTGGTCTGAGATTGGTACTAGGGTTATGCAGTTCGGCAAACGAATGAGTGATGAGTGTGTAATATTTGCACATTTCATTTCCGCGAATGATTCAGGAGTTTTACATCAGTGTAAGGTTGTTGTTTTGATTGTATATAAAGCGTGCATGAGAATGCTCAGTTTGTGTGTTTATACACGGTATGACAGTGATAATTAGATCTTTGAGTTAATAAAAGCATTTTTTTCTTAAAACCATTTAAACAACTGTTTAAAGATTCTCATGTTCAGAGGAAATGTTTAAAGCAGCCTGTCATTAATTTAACTCTACCATTTGGGACTATATGGGGAAATCAGGTAATGTTTTCTTAAACTGCAGTGATGGCCAGAAGCTGCAGTGCCTTCACTGGAATTGACACAGCCACCTCTCCTTCACATGGAGGGTTTTTATTTTTTATTTATTTATTTATTTTTAAATAGCTAGTAGCTAAATTTTAGCCAAATTTCCAGTCTCCTTTGTGGTGTCAGCCACACCTCTTTTACTGGGACTGATGGACAGAGCCCATTTAGGTCATGCTCATGTCATAAGGAATACATTTCATTGCTCTCCATTGATAGTATTGTGTGAAAGCACACCTTGTAACTTTGATCTTCTAACAAAAACTTTAAACATGTTTAAAAGCTGTTTTGTGAGAGGATGCACAATCAACAAGGCACAGAAGCTATAACTTAGTTTTTTTATAAGCTCCCAAAAAAATTAAGGAGCCAAAAAGTGTCAAGAGGCATCAGCCGGAAGCATGAGAGAGCTGTGGGATCCTGACCCTCGCTTTGCTTACATGTCCAGCAAAACTTCAAATATCCAAATGTGAGTTTCATTCAGTAAGTTATGCCACAGCATTTTGACATTATAAAAGGTGGATAGATCATTGAACCTACACAGCAATGTTGTTTGCAAGTGTCTAATAACATGTCTAGCTTATAATAACATCTAATATTGGCTTTCTACGAACTGTTGATAGATAGGTAGATACAGAGACATGAAAAGTAAATCGATACTATTGAAAGATTTTTAACATACATAGTAGCCAGGATGGAGAATTCCTCTCAGCAGTATTCCAACTCACTTTGAGTTTGTCTGCAACATCATTTCTTTTCAGCAGTGCACTTGACCGTCTGAAGACACCTGCCAGAGAGCACAGGTCGACCTGAGCGGGATGCTATTGATTCCTTGCCTTTGTTAGTGAATTGTATGATCACTGTTTACTGTAGCAAGAGGAATCCCAAGGTTTTTGCTATCAGATGCTTGCTGAGCCCACCCTTCTAAAGTTCAGAGTTCACCTCTTTGAAACCTAAACAACTATTTTGCCCCTGGTTTTCGTGACAGCTAGTTGCTATAAATGTTATATAATGTAAAAGTACAAAATATAAGTTTGATCAAATGTGTTTTACAGATAAAACCTCTTGATGGATGTTTATTTACATTTTGTTTGTTTGTATATATAAAATCTTTGTTAGTTTTAATGATTATCTCAGAAGGGATATTGAGATGAACACTAAAAACCATAAATAAGAGATCATCTCTCCATTTCTGCCGGGCTATGGGTACAACAGTGTTTAGCTCAAGGGGTAAAACCAGCAGCTACAAGCCTTGGTTATCCTTGAGATAGCCCTCACCTGATAGTGGGATCTCCAAAATGGCAGGTCTTGTGAGGTTCCTAGTATGCAGTGGCATGTAACAAGGGAGGACAACCAGTGCACGGGCAGGAATGTGATGGGTTTCCAAGGCTCAGTGATGCACATAAGGAGTGAAGGCTTCTGATCCCACAGAAGAAATATTGTAGCACAAACTGCTGAAACTGTTACGGTTGGCTGGGTTTTTTTTTTAGCAGATAAAAGGGGAAAGGAGGCACTTCAAATTTCTTTAATTGCCACATAGCCAGACCACATTATTCAATCACTTGGAAACACAGGCCACACTGCCTCCTTCACTGGGACTGAGAGCAAAAAAACAATACAAGCACATTAGCAAAAAAAGTTTAGAATGTCAAAAATACTTTTATTGAAATATTTTAGGATACATTATCGTATTTACACTCTTAGCTGAATTACAGTTTGACTGCATGTTAAAATTAATATTAATAGCCAGCAAAGCATGACAAGAGAACTTGAGCATAACAAAAAAAAAAAAACATGCAGAAATTATAAATAACCAGAACAGCAAATTCACATCAGCCATTATTCAATAAAAAAAATTTACTTTATTTGGTCAACATGTACTTCTCAAAATAAAAAACCTGAAAAGTATACAAGGCCACTGAAATTCCTCTCCTCACCGAGCTCCTGAACCTCCTACTTGCGGTTCTGGTCCCTTCAAAAACATGCTGTTGGTTTTTCCTGCTCTGATATGTTCAACTGTTCTCATCGAGTGAGTTTAAGCAACTGTATTACAGGAGAATAAACACAAAAATGTGCAGTGTGTGACTGGAAAAAATATTAGTGAGTGAAGGCACCAATAACTGAAGTGGTATAAATAATACACAGACATCTTGGTGGATAAAGGGGCTGTAAATTGAAATGGTGAAGATGTGGGAGCTTCTTTCATAATTAAGATGAGCAGGAAAAGGTGTGTAAGGAATTATGTAGATGTCAAAGCAGCTGATCAGCTTATGTGAATAAATTTACAAAAAAATAATAAAAATAATCCAAAGCACACAACGTCCCTCTTTTAGTTGAATGTAGTTTAGGCTAAATTATGAAATTCAAGGGCACTCAAAAAGGCTTGTAAATATTGGCGACCAACCAGATTTCTGACCCATCAGAACAAAGTGGGTATTATGATGGAAATTATTCATTTGTAGTTATTGGTACCATTGTGTAGCTGATATCCTAAACATTAAAATGATCCCAAATTTTCTAACATATGTTGCTAGTTTTGGAGTAACTAACCAAAAACTGCTAGGAATTGTCAGCCTCAGCATGCAACTTTGGAGAAAATTGTGTTTAAAGTTCAACAAAGTAGTTAATAATTTCTTACTTAATATTCACTTTGCTACAATGGGTCACATTTGGTTTAGGACAGTGGGGGTTCCATTCATATTTAGACCCGCCAATCGCCAATGCTTTTTTTAACAGGGGCTGTGCAGTGGGGCCGGTGGCAAAGTGGTTAGCATGCTGGGCTTGTGATCAGGAGGTCATGGGTTCATCTCCCCCCTGGTAAGACCCCTGGGCAAGGACTTAATCACAAGTGTGCCTCTGTCCACCCAGCAGTATAAATGGGTACCAGTAAAAAATAAAATAAAATAAAAAAATACTGGGAAGGTAACCTGCAATGGTCTAGCATCCCATCCAGGAGGAATTGATCTACAGAAACCGGGATAAGCACTGGTCGGATGAGGCACTGGTCTCGGGTGTAAAATCTCAACAGACTTAGACTGTGCATATTAAGTTTGCCCTCAAAAAAATCAGCCATCTTTTCTGCCCTATTAAACAGGACAACTGCATAAAATAGATTATGAAACACTTAAACATCTGTCAGATATTCACAGAACTCATCGAAACCCCACGACCTTCCCCATCTCACGTCAGTATGGTTTTCAAATCATGTGGCATCCTTGACATAAAAATACATCCACGCATTTGACTGCCTGAACAAATAAAGCACACTGTCTGAAAGCCTGATAAAAACAATTAAAAAAATTTAGCATTGGCTCCATGGTCTCCATGTTCTCCATTTTCAGGTGTGACTTCATTTTATTTTTTTACTTCAACATGTATTTCATTAAGGTTTGTTATGTGGGAAATATTTTTCAACCCAATGTAAATTTCAGACAGCATTTATTTTGCTACTTGGTTCATTTAATTATGTGCAAACCAAACCAAATAGCAAATGAACCAAAGAATCAGTAACAATCTTGAAGCCAAGTCAATGAATACACTAATTTACAGTGTGAAACCGCATGGAGCGAAACGCTGGGCACATGTGACTTTTTTCATTCAACCTATTCCGTTGTTGAGCAACTATATATTAGCATGCTTCAGAAATGCTCCTGGCCGAGCTTCATGTCCCTGAGTGAGCCCTGTCCAAAATGTGAATGCAACTTTAAGACAACAAAACAAAAAGGTCAGCAAAAGATAGAGAATTATAAAATGAATAAATACAAGCCACTGTAACGGTGCCACTGGACAGAACTGTCATTAAATACATGATCCTCTATGTACACACATAAAAAAAGCTCTGGGTCTGATATAGATTGGCATTCATCACGTCTCCGGTTAGGGTTCTCTTTTACACATTGGTGTCCTGCAGCAGTGGCTCCTTGGCCTCTGGAGGCTGAGTGCTGTGCTGGTGCCCATGAGCCGAGGTGTGTTTCTTCCAGCTACCCGTTCGGCTACCCAGCTGTGTGTGTTCAGGGATGAACAAAGCCACAAGAAGCGCCAGCAGCACAGAGCATGCTCCGAAAAGAAATGGAGGACCAGGAATGATCGCACTCTGGAAGAAGACAGTGAGAAAACCTGGCGTAAAAAATTAGTGTAGCTTCCAGACAGGCAATAATCAAGAACGGTAATAATAATAACTTGAAATAACTTGGCACAGAACGCTAGGTGTATTCCCACGTTGTCAACAGCACACTTAGTATCATCATGCTTTTACTAAATTTGGAAATCATGTATAAAATAATATTCATTGGCATATCTGGTATAAATAACAATCCTGTGCTAAATTTGACCTATTTGACTTTTCACATGACTACGTGCATATTTCATGTGGCCCCTGGGACCTTGAAATTAAGTAATGCAACCCAGTTTCAGTAAGCTTGAAGACCTTGACAAGGTATGAATTGGAAACCAATCTGACAAAAACTGCACCCTCTAGAGTGTTAACGGTCATTTTTGATGAATTGACCTTTTGTGACCTTAAAAAATAGGTCAAGTGACCCAGTTTCGATCGGCTGCTAGGACATGCCGTAGGGACTATTCTACATAAATATAAAATAAATCCATAAAGAACCGACACTGCTACAGTGTTCACTAGACGTGTCTGTGGCAGATGTGGTATCGAACAGCCTGTGAAAACAGTCACCCCTACGTTTTGTGGGGGGGAAACATTTATTCGGCTTCATATTAAATTACACACATTCCCAACCCTGGTCTTAGAGAACCCATGTCCTGAACATTCTTCAGTTTCTCTGCTCCTAACACATGTGATTTAACTAAGAGGGTATTTAACATTCCTTCCTGAGTAATAGTGAGCGTGCCAGAGTAGGAAACAACACTAAAATGTGCAGGACAGGGCTCCTCCAGGATCAGGGTTGGGAGCCTCTGTATATTGTGTAAGAGCTCATTAGTTTATTTGCAAATTGTTTGGCTTTAATCCAGACAGAACTAAAGAGAGCTCAGTGTTAAATGTGCACGACTGTGTAAAATGTGTGAAATGCACTACATGGCTGACCTGCTGGTGGAGCTGTGTGTGACGCTCAACATCTTCACCTCCATCAGGAACTTCATCTAGCTCCACGTGAAAGATGTAGAAGATGAAGCCATAGAGAGCTGGGCCGAGTCCGTTACACAGACCACGGATCCCTGTTATCATTCCCTGACCCACACCTGTACACACACACACACACACACACACACACACCAAATGTTATCCATATCACAGCCCTGCTGGCTTCTGGATTCCAGTAGAAAAAGTTGCTCATTACATTTCTATAACAAACTACCTTCTTAATATGGTATTGTTTCTATGGCAACTGTGCATTCAGGAAAATGATATGACAGACACTCCCCATACACTGATGAGAAATCATTGTAATTGTTGATGGGAAACTTGTAACTAATTTTTCTGACGTTTTAAAGACAGGAGTTTTCACTTTACAAAACAGCTATGTTTAAAAAAAAAAATCCCTTTTTTTATTATGACATTCACTGCACCTAGATAAATGTACTGTGGCTGTGCAACAACAGTCTCACCTTGCTGGTCCGGATCTGCAGTGCGGGAAACTAATGCACTAACAGCGGGGAAGGTGATGCTGGACATGGCCGCTACGGCCCCCGCAGCCCACATCATCCTAATCAGGTAAAGAGAACCAATGTCACACATCGCAAAATCAATTCGGAATGGTCACATGACAATAGGCCTAGGATTAGAACCCTAGGTGTAACGCACCCCTAGTACACTCACCATGGCTCTGAACCGAACCCGTACCACGCCAGCTGGAGGATCTGGAAGCCCAAACCCAGCAGGATTGTGTTCTTGTTCCCAATGGAACGCATCAGTAAACTTAAGACTACAGTCTGAAGGGCAAAAAAAACAAAAACACACACACAGTGCTTGAATAAATATAAATCTTTTTTAAAAAAAGTTTGTTGTGTGTATACAATCTGAAGAAATTAAAACAAACCTGTGCAACAATTGAAAGTAATCCTAGAACAGCTATAAAAGCAGCAACACTTTCTGATGAAAAGCCCATTATCTGTACAAATAAACAAACAAGTATTTATTCAAACACTAAAGCTTCGATGAGAATACAGAAGTTTAAATTAAACAGCATATATATCAAAACAAAATATATAATTTTAATCAATCATAACTCAACATTAAAGAGCCAATACCAAAAAACGTAAACATTAGGAAAAAATTAACTTTTTTTTTTACTGTAAACAAACATGGATTTAAGAAGGACTATTAATTTACAATCAATTAATGAAAACGTGAATTTGGATGAGAGATGAGAAAGGCTGTAATTACATTGTGTGATTGCTTATGTGCAGAAATCATTTCCCTATCTACGAATCTACAACCAATAAAATATGTACTGATGAAAAAATAAATTAAATATTGCAGGCAAAACAGTAATGAAAACATTGTTATCCCTTCTCTTATTTCAGTCAAACAGATTTCCAACTGAAGTGGGGAAAAAAGAGTGCTGGAGAAATACTGTACAGATATTGTTCGTTCAAAATAAAAGGCTTCTGAAGCATTTAAAAAATATTTCTAGAATATTATTTAAGATAATTATTTAGATCTATGATATTTATTTATTATATCATTTATTATTACCCTTCACCCTTGATTTCCCATACTCCTATTTCCCAGATTTCCCGTACAAAATCCGGCGCCAGACGTTATTTGGTATTACCGGAAAAATGCTCAGACAAGTCCGGGAATCGATGATGGAAGTCCGGGATGGTCATGATTTTCCAAATTCCCTCGTGTCCGGCCCGTTCCCATCCGAGAGGATGGACGAAAATGAAGCAGCAGAGGGGAAAAAATAATGTCCAATGAACAGATAGTGGCATCAGTGACGGGAGAGCTAAGTGATAGTGAAAGTGAAAGTGAGGACAGTGATGATGAGCCGGAACTCACATTTAAAATAAATGTAATAAAAGAATGTGCTGCTTCGCTCCGTAAGTTTGCGGAAACACAATATTGTGTATTGAGTGTCGGATAAATGTTGTAAAAGTCCAGGACTGCTGCTGGTGATTGCTGGACCAATTAGGGTAAATGTCCGGGAAAGGGTAGGGACCGGACATCAGATTGCCGGACAGCCTATCGCCCCTAATAATCTGGGAAATCGAGGGTAAAGTGTATATAAGAAATTTGTGTTAAACAAAATATGTAAAGGAGATAAACTTGTGGATTTAAACTTCCTCTTTATTCAAAACAAAATCATAAAAAGAGACTTCAAGCCAGTATTGTTTAAGTAAACACACCAAATATGAAAATCCATCTGAAAGAATTTCATGTATTTTAATGTTTTTTTTTTTTAACAGAACACTGACTTTTGGCTCCAGACTTAACCACAAATCAAAACAAATCACAGGCCGTAATTTAGCATTTTACTCAAGCATGTTTTCTTGGCTGTATTTTAGTAACACTTACTAAATAATTATAAAAAGGTATGTTATTATTAAAGCCAACCACAACAAACAACTATAATAAATGGGTAAATGATATTAAAAGAGCAATAAAAAGAATTCTGGAAAAATAATCAACGTCAGTGTGCTGCGCAGTACTCAGCGTCATCAGAGCACAATAAATAATAATTTTTTTGTAAAAGCATAACATGCAGGGTTTTGTCCTTTATATCTTTATATGGAGGCATATTACAAACCTGTCGCAGGTAGAGAAAGAAGCTGGAGTATTGGCCAGCCTCAGGGAGGTACGACAGGAATACTGTAATGCAGATAAGGAGCACCGTCGAGTCTTGACCCACCTTCTTCAAAGACTACCGAGAGGAGCAAGAGAGAGCGAATGAAAAGAGAGTGTGGGGACAATTATGTACTCAATATAATAGTTGGGAGATTTCTTTTGCACTAAACAGAAAGGGCAGATTTTTGTGTCGGACCTTTTGCCTATGAGCCATCAGAGCAGCAATCCCTATCCAAAATAATCATACCACACTGCAAACTCTAACACAGTTCGCATATTGGTCAGAAGGTAGGCATTCATTTTCTCTAACAGCAGCTCTGACTGCAACAAATTGGTTTATTTACACACACACACACACACACACACACACACACACACACACACACACACACACACACACACACACACA
>JAOUQZ010000004.1:12120093-12137593 GCA_028564935.1 Neosilurus hyrtlii
ACACACACACACACACACACACACACACACACACACACACACACACACACACACACACACACACACACACACGGTTCATCTGATTTGAGTGCCATAATACCAGAAAGATATTGCAGTTCTTTTGTCAAATCAGACTGATATTAACAGACAGTAACAGCTGATTTAATGGGACTTATACTGTGTTTAGCATAAATGAGGGGGCTATTAGTACCTAGGAAGGGTGCCAACATTTCTGAACAACACAGAAAGTGCACACTTATATGTGTTAATATTTTGTGTTAATATGTTAATATATTTTATGACTCCCCTCCCCTATATAGTTTATTATAACCAAAAAAACCCTTCATTTTACTTAATCTCAACATTGTATACAATTAGGTTTTTATTATATATGTTTATTATTTAGATTTTAAATGACAAATTCAAGTGAATAAATACAAGCATAACTTGTGAAATATAGTGCAACATCATCAAGGTCATACACCCTACCTTTAAAATTAATGCCAGCTCTAGTTGGAATTTCATGTGTTCCTTTCACTTGATTTCCCAGTTTAAAGGTGAATGCCATGGTAACACAAAAACTATAACTGCGTACTAAAGACAATAAAACAAATTCTTTTTAAGAAACAGTTACTCTGTTAAAGTGGCAGAGCAGTGAATAGAATCAAGATATAGTAGAAATGCACTGAGCACCGAGAGAGATTACAGATGAAACTAAAATCTCACAGGTTGACTGAAGAAACAAAACTGAAAGTTAAGTTTGTGTCTGTCAGCAGGAAGTGACTTATCCATGCCCAGGAACCTGTAACTCAACGGTGATCCTATTACAGCTTCCCTCTTGAGTGAGCTTCAGATTACTGACAGCATAAAATGATGAATCCTCTTCTGCAACTTTTCATATTAATACAATATTGTAGATGTGAAGGGTTAGCTCAGTGGTTAAAGTGAAATAAAAGGGAAGCCTCCCAATTCTCCTGTAACACATGAATGTATGTATATTTTCATTATCAGGTGGTTTTTACTTACATTTTCAAAGTCTCAATCTACTAAAATCCATTTGATGGTTTGCATTTAGCCCATTTGAAAAGGTTGTTGACTCTCATGGGGGCGTGAAATCACAAGAATAGGACATAAATCCATAATTCTACAATTCATACGTTTCCATTTACACACATTGTGGCGCTCACACATGTCAAAGAAAGAAGACTGTGCCGTGTATTCATACACAGATTAGTTTTGAGTTTCCAGCAGAGACATAAGATGATCACGTGACTTTTTCCTACTTTTGCCATTTCAAACTGGAGTTTCATTGATGGCATGAAATGCATCCCTAGACATTTGGTTCCAACCAGCAGAGGGTGGTAAATGAACAAATGTGGGCTATGGGGTAGAGAAAAAATATTTCATAATCACTGACAGGGCAAGATGTTATTGTTACTCCTTCTAGTTCTCCTTTACTATTTTTTTAAATTTTATTTTTATTTTTGCAATATTCTAATTTAGTATATAATAGTATATACAGGAACTGTGCAATCTGGCTGGTTCACTTTGGATTAACAGTTATACATGGTCACTAAAGCAAAAAAGTCACTAAAACAAGATTTACATATTTTTTTTGTTTGTTTTTGTTTTTTTTAAAATTATCATTATTTTTTCAATCAAGACAGGCACAAGGAGGTACAGAGCCTTTGAGCTATGTAACGACATCTCTTTAAAAACTTTTTCGATTTTTTGTAGTACTATAAAGAATCATAATGAAAAGAAAACTAAAATGAGATTTTAATGGTATATTTATTTATTTTAAATAGCAGGACAGATGCAGACGAGCTCCCAGTGCAGGCAGGTGCAGAACTTAAGAATTGTGTAATGACATCTCTTTAACCCCTTTTCAGAGTTTTAATACTATATAAAAACATACTGAAAAGCAAATGAAAACTAATTTTTATAGTTTATATTTACATATTTCAGTCACGACAGAGACTGGCCAGGTGATTTCAGTGCTTTCAGCTGAGGTAATAAGTGGGACAGAGTGTTTTAGCATAGAGTTTATTACATAATACAGAAACGCATAAGAAAACCAGCTCTGTAAATGTGTTCACACACTAATCACATTTTACATGTTTCTATTAACATGTAATGATGATTGTCTCATTTTAATTCAGGCATTATCCAGAATAATGATTTAGAATCCAAATATCATGGGCCAATCAGATTGTGACATTCTGGCGTAGTATATACTAATTACTCATTATCCACCTTGCAAGCTTGGGATAAGGATTGAATCAAAGCAACAATTCTGAAATCCTAGAAATTTATCAAAGTACTGGTTTTTTTTGTGTGTGTGTGGAAAAAAGGGGGTTTAAAAGACGCCACACTGAAGCTCTTGTGAACACTGGCATGCTCTAAAATGCAAAAATAACCTATAAAATCATGTTTCAGTTTCCTGTGTTTCTGTGTAGTGTATAACATTTTTTTAGAATAAGTTTCAAAAGATGCCAGACTATTGTGATGGAGTGCACATGACCACTGTCAGCCTTTAAAAATGTAAAAGTAAACCCTAAATTTGACTTTGCTTTTCTTATGTCCCCTGTGTAATATATACTAAAATAATTATTTGCCTTGAGCTCAGTGGATATTGCTGAGTACTATTAAGTTATATCCACCCCACCATTAGTGAATAATTGTTATTTATTGCCTTTTATCCGTTTTTGTATGTTGAAGCGTTAAGATTTCTCTTTACTCCACCATGAAGGTCCTGGTTGCTGCATCAAAGAACTGTGGGCTGAATTGGAATGGTGACTGCATGTCATGCCTTTTCACTTGACCTTAGTAACATGGCTCGAAAGAACACAAATCCAGTCAAACACATTCCAAAATCATCTGGGATGCCTTCATGTTAGAGTAAAAGCTGGTACTGCAGCAAACGAGGCAAATCCATATTCATGCTAATGATTGTGGGTGTGATGTTCTGGTGTCCACATACTTCTGGCCATACTGTGGAACTGATAAGAGGAATAAACTTGTTTCATGGATGTTCCACAACATCAAATGGCAGAATAATAGGATTACATAGACATGAATAAAAATGTGATTGGTGGCTCAATGCTGTGGTATTTTTAGCAACTGAAAACCACTTCAAGTGTTTTATATTAGAACCAAAAGAAAAAAAAAAAGGCAGCAGACTAGAAATAATGAGATTTAACAACTGAAAAAATGTTCTCAACAATTCTTCTACTGGGTCTCACATAAAACATAAAATATTGTGTCTAATCAGATGATACAGCTTTGTGACGATTGTGATGAATAATTTGTACTTCTGGGAATAGACGTTTATTCAATACCTATTCTAAAAACTGACTGAACTTCTTAACATTATGATGAGAAGAATCTTTTAACATCTGGAAATTAGCACAGAACACTTGCGGTGTCTAGCAGCTGCCAAGCTTGCCATCCGATAATCGTGGAACACGTAATACCGATGTAAATGGCTTGTAAATAGGACGTGGTACAGAATAAAATGATCACAGTAAACATATCAACATCATAATGATGTACACTGGTCACTGTCTATGAACTAACAGCATACAGGAATCTGGTCGTAAGTAGAATGTACTGGACGTAGTTAACATGCACAACTGACATACAATGAGCGTTCTTCAGCGTTGATCATTTCTAACGAGCCAAATCCACAACCAAACATGAACTTCATCAACTAACTGACAAAGATATCAGTTTGAAACCAGCCTTCACCTAGAGTTGGATGGGACAGGCATAATCTATCCCTGTAGGATAAAATTGAAACAAAAAATGAATTGTGAATTTTTTGTTTCAAACTTAACTTACTCCCTATAAGACAGTTATGACTAAAGTCCTAATCATAGCATAATAAAAAGTTACAGACACATATTTGTCACTCCTGTAAAGTTTAGTATTATTGATTTTAAAACACAGCTTTGACACTCATAAGATACAAAAGACTAAATCAGATTTGAAATCTTGTTTAAAATAAAGAAATAGAAAACGAAAAGAAATAAAAGAAAGGAGAAATGAGCAGAAGTTGAAATAGTGCAGACTGCTTTAATGCAAATAGATTTCTCACATGACCGAGCTGGTAAATATGCAAATCATGTATCTGAAGCATTTGATTTGTTCAGTCAACTTGGATTTGATAGTGTTTAAGACTTGTGGACTTGATTCAGCAGTTTGTAATTGAACATGAGGTTGAAAAAAAATAAAAAATCAAGTGCCCACAAGAACCACTATTTAAAATGTATGTCAATATATCCACATGACACTTCTAAATCCTCCATTGACCATCGATTATATGCCAAATGGTACACAAGCCCCCCCATCCCCAACATCCTCAACTGTTAACAGTAATCAGTTTAGTCCTAAAATTATTTTTTAATACTGCATGTAATGTAAATATTATGTGGCATTTTATTATTATTTTATTTATTTATCCTTTTTTTTGGATTAAACTTAAGTTCCACCCAAAATGCCATTCATAACAATCTTAATAAATACCTGATAAATGTTACACCTGTTATGGTGTAGCACTTTTACCCAATTCTCTAACCTCTTCAACTGTATACTCCGATCAAACAGGTCAGCTTGAAAAGCTTTAACTTTTATGTTAATACCATCAGTGCCACCGCTAACTTAAAAAAAAAACTGACTGGTTGTGTTGCCAATTTATTGTTGACCTTATCTATGTTAGTCGAAGATAGATGAATACAATGGGGGTGGGAATCATTGCCATGCATCATCACATAGAACATGACTATAAGCTGTAAAAATAAAGAACATACATGTTGGTTTTATAAAACAATGGGCTCACAGTGTACCGTTACTTGATAAATTAGCTATGGACTACACTTATGCTGCATTTGACTCAACACTGACTTGTATATTGTATATTTAAGCTTGGTGTGTCTACAAATAGGGGACAAATGGATATGGATGTTTTGTTAGCAACAAGCTAGGCAGCAAACAGGAAAGTGATTGCAAGGTTATGTTGTACACCTGATTAAAAGGAATTTGGGATGCTGTATTAAATGTAATTAAAAACACAATTGAATGATTTGTGTATCCCCTTTCACTTATATTCAAATAAATACAATACAAAGATGAGATATTTAGGGTTCAAACCAAACTTTTTTTTTTTTTTGTAAAGATAGATTCCTACATTCCTTTGCCAGAGCATTTAACCATGCCAGGGTCACAGGGAGGCTGGTGCCTATCTCAACTCTGGGCAAAGGCGGAGATACACTCTGAACAGCTTATCAGTCCATCGCAGGGCCAACATACACACAACCATTCATACTTTGACCTAGGGGCAATTTGTAACAGCCAATTAGCTGGACTGTGGGAGGAAACCACAGGAGTATCCACAGGAAACATATGCAAGCAGAGGAAAAAAACTCCACACAGAAACGTCCTAGCCTGAATTTAGCGATGTTACATCACCCTTTCTTTTAACGACACTTACTATGTGTTCTAGAATTGAGGACCCTAATTGTTGAAGCTTTGAAAGTGAAATTCTTTCCAATTTTTGCTTGATATAAACAACCACAGGCTCTTAACTGACCAGGATCCCCAGTGTTGTATTTTACGATTTATACGCCGCACATTTTCACTGGAATACAGGTCTGAACTGCAGCTAGGCTAGTCTAGTCCCCACAGTCTTTTACTATCATGTCACACTATTGTAACATGCAAAATGTGGCTGGTTTTGTCTTTCTGGAATAAGCAGGGACCTTCCTGTGAACAATATTGTCTGGACGGCAGTATTTTTTGCTCCAAAACCTGTATATACACCAGCATTAATGGTGCCTTCACAGATGTGCAAGTTAGCCATATCATGTGCAATAACACACCACAAACCATAACAGTAACTGACTACTGAGCTAATAACAATCTGAATGATCTTTTCCCTCTTCAGTCCAGAGGACACCACATCCATTATTTCCAAAAACATCTAAAGTGTGGACTCATCAGACCCCAGCACACTTTTCCACTTTGTGTCAGCTCATTTCTGATGAGCTCGCGCCCAAAGAAACTGCTGAACGTTTTTAATATATTGCTTTCACTTCATATTTGTAGATGCATCAACAAACTGTATTTACTGACAACAGCTTCCTGAAGTATTCTGGATTCCACGTAGTAATGTCCTTTATACAATTATATCAGTTTTATTTAAACACAGTGCCAACTGAAACATCACAGGTCAGGGGCATTCACTGTGCTCTCTGCATTCTCATTCTTTTTATATTATGGATCGTAGATAATGAAATATAATTTCCTTGCACCTGTACTATGAGAAACACTGCTGTTAAACTGTCGTACCATTTGTCCAGGCTGTTTCACAAAGAGTCCTGCCTCATCCTTGCTTGTGAACAACTGAGCCTTTTGAGTATGTGGCCTTTTATACCTAATCATACTAAACATACATAATGCTACAATAACACCTGTTACCAAGTATCCCCTTTACCTGTGGAATGATCCAAACAAGTTTTGTGCTTTTCACGACTGTAGTATTTTGATACATGTCCTACCCTTTCTGGAATGTGTTTAAGGCGTCAAATTTAGAATGAGTGTATATTTACAAAATTGACAGTTTGAACATCACTGCATCCTTGTATTGCGTTCAACTGAATATAGGACAAAACGGATCTGTATTGTATTTGTTTCTGTTTTACACAACATCCCAAATTTCTTTGAATATTTTGGGTTGTATTTCCTTGATGAAATACAATGAACCCTATTTTGTCTATTTGAATTAACCTACAGTACTATAAAATATTTAAAGTGTTTTGTTTATTTAAAGTTTATATGGCATCATATGGTTCAGTTAAGAAGACCTCCTCGACTCTCTGAGTAGAAATTAAATTAACAGTGTGTGTGTGCTTTTTTCCTGCTCTGAGGGGGGGGGGGGGGGGGCCAAGTTACAACCAAGCTGAACACAGCTTAAATTCACAGCTGCAGTAAACAAATGGTTACTAGACACTGGTGATTTTAGTGTGGTGCATGAATTCCATCAACAGCAAATGTGGAAAAAAAAAATACTGACATCAAACTGTTCAAACATGCAATCGTGATCTCATCTCAAAAAATGGAATCAATCAGAATGTTTCAGAAAACAGTTAAAACATGAAAAAGTATGTGCTTGACTATGACAAGCACCCCAAGAAAAAACATTTGTCATCAAGAGATAATAAAAATAACCCTGTGGGAATGGCACAATGGCCGTCTAGCCTTCTCCTGTTCATAACAACGTCCACTGTGTTTTGTGTTTCCCCATTTGTGCTGAAAATCCTAACTGTGCAACCATGCAAAACATCAAACTGTAGTAATCAGGAAAACAATAAACATTATTTTTATGATCATTAACATGATCTATAAAGTCTGTACAGCTTGGGACTGTTGAAACAATCAATACTTCACTATCACAAAGAAAAAAAAAAAACAAACATCAACAAAGAACCCTTTTGTGTACTCTTTTTCTTCACACATGATCTATTCCATACTACCTTGAACTTCTGTTAATCTTCATTATATGGAGATTCACAGTTTTGCTTTTGGCTAATTCTCAGAGATCAGTGCTAATTAACATACATCTGAGATGTTACATAAATGCTACTAAACTCTGGAAAAAAAAAAAAAGGTTCATGATTGTTACATCTGAATTTGGCCTAAGTGCCCAAATGATTAAAATAGGAGTGATTTCTTTGAAAGATCCCCCAGGCACTTTCCAATCAAAACTCCACTTTGCAGGCAGGGAATGTTTCATCCTGCATGGCCACGGTACTGTTGCTTCCCAACACTGTTATCGCTAGCTCTTTTTGTTTCTCATGTGTCTCTTGGTACCAGTCGTGCATTGTCAGTGAATCAAAAGTGGGGATCAGAGTGACCTGAAAAAGAGGAGAAGCTACAATAAGATTTAACATATTTCCAACTTTCTATATTTAGCTAGTGGAGAGTGTTTAAAATGATGAGGAACAAAACAAAACAGGAAAAGATTCAATTATTCCCTTAAAATTATCCTCTTTTTTTCTTGCTAATTGGACATAATTCAACATATAAACTTAAATCAGTGTTGCCTGTGGATCAAAGGTTTGGCTTAGATACAAATGTACACGCTATATATATATATATATATATATATATATATATATATATATATATATATATATATCTCCCCCCTTCATTTATTTAATTATTTTTCGACTATATGAACTGTTCACTGTTATGATTTAATTCTCTTCATATAGTTGAAATTTCAAAAAAGTTGTTTTTTTTTATTTATTTTAATTAGAATAGAGTTTTGAAAAATAGTCACCGCACCATCTATAGCATATACTGAAAATGTATCTTTTAATAAAATAGTATTAATAAATAAAGGACATTCAAGAAATTTTTTATTTGCATTATTTTCTACTGTTAACTTTTGCCCAATCCTGTTCCTGAAGATCTACCTTGCTGAAGACTTTAGCTCTAACCATATTGGTGCAAACCTGACAGATCAAATCATCGCCTTAGGCCTTCATTTCGGACGTTTATTCAGATGATTAGATGCTCAGGTGGGCATGACTATGATTGGTGTGAATATCTTCAGGGAGGTAGATCTCCACGAAGAGGGTTGGGCCCCACTGCTACAGAAGGCGCCATTATGAATTTATAATAAATTGAATTGAAAATAAACAAAGTGAAACCTCTTACCTTTAGATGGGTTGTAGAGTATATACAAGTATATGCTTTAGATTAATCAACATACAAACATTTATTTGTTAAATGTAAAACATCAGCTGTATTGTAGTTTGGCGTTTAAAAAAGAAAATACAGCATTTAACCAGCTTTATAGTCTGTTCTTAACAAAATATGAACAATTTATCATGTAGCCTGTCAAACATACGGCGAAATCAAAAAATAATGTAATTCCGAACAAAAAATTACAATTTAGTTCTTGGCCAAGGGCTGCCTGTTTATGCTAGCATTATCCGCCCAGTGCATAGATTTTAGGAGAAGTTTAGTATTAAAATTAAGGTTTAATAAGGCTGTGGTTTTTAAACTTTAAAATAACATTTTATATAATTTAATAGCCAACCCTCATGACTTGACATTTAGACATGATAAAGTTAAAAAATAAGTGAATTCATAACCAACCTTTATGTCTGGCCAGACTGCCTTGCCTTCTAACAGGGAACCAAGAATGGGCCGCATGACTGAGTCCTTGTATGATTCTTCCCCACTTATTATATAGCATGAGGAGCGCACACGTCGGAAAAACTCAACATCAACTGTAGATGCTGCAAAGCAGGAGGGTAGGTATGCCAGATCCAGATAAACTGACGTAGAATTTGATTTGTTACCCGCTGAACCTGCACAGAGAGGAGATGTTAATGATGTTTTGAGCTGATTGGGACTTTTAAAGAACTTTATAAATCCCACCAAGAGTTTTTTAAATTTCCTGCACATCCACTGCCCCACAGAGTTTCAAGTTTTTCTCTGGACCCATTACCTGATTCAGCTTATCTGATTATTAAGCAATAATTTACCCATTTTCATGTTCAAGCTTCCAAAGAAACTTACAAATGAAACAAGACCCATCATAGTGTTAAGGGGCCTGCTAAAGGACTGTGGCAACTTGGTAATGCTGAGATTTTCAACTCCCAAGGTTCTGATCAGTGGCCCAAAGTCCTGACACTTATGAGCCACCATTGCCCATGGTGTTTCGAGTAAGGGGAAGTACTTTAAAAATAATAGAAAGACTAGTTTAAAACTCTGCAGGGAAGCTGGAGGACCTCCAAGACTAGTCTGTGAGATTGCCATTTCAAAACATAATATACTGTGTAATTCAACGTTACAGGTGCACACCTGATTGTGGTTTTGCCCCTACGGACATTGGTCTTGTATTTCCAATGGTGCTACGAGAAGCAGATTTTGTATCCAAGCTTGATGAAGACCTAAATGTACCACTTGTTGCCAGAGAACCAGTCTTTGTCTTGCTACTCTGTGCTGAAGTATTTGCAGCTGCCATCTTCTGTGTGCCAGATGCTGCTGTTTTTTTGGCCTTTGCAGCAACATTCTTTGAAGACTTGCCTTGGGAATCAGCTTCAGGGTCGATCATGCAGGCGCCAGGCTGAGGTGGGAGGGGGGGCAAATCCTTCATTGGTGCTGGGGGGGGATCTTGTGAGGAATGAGCTGGGTCCACATGAAATGAGTGAGTACTAGGATGGTCATGTGGATGATTGGGTGGGAAAAGGTCAGCAGACTCCTCATCAGAATCCAGGTCTTCACTAATTGAAGGACACTCGCCAGTAGCTGGTGGGACATCGGAGTCTGAGACTGTAGGAAAGGAGTCACTGACAGAGGTTGGCGTTGTCTCTTGGCCTTGTGAAGAGTAACAAACACTGTTATTTTTGCTCTGCGAATGGGATTTAACAGGTCCATGAGACTGATCACTCTCAGGGGAGAATTTGTGAGCGCCTGGGCTAGGCAACCCTGTTTGGTTGTCTGGAGATTTGTGATGTTCAAATTCACAAGGTGACACCAAACAAAGGTCGACATCATGGGGTGGAATGTCAGGAAAAAGACCCTGTGGGCCAGAGAGATGTTTGTCAGACCCATTACAGTTCTGGTCAGCAATATGGAATGTCCTTAAAGGTAAAGACATATGTGCTTTTGAATCATGTCCATTGGTATATAAACTTTCTTCTGGTTGACCAACAGGGGGGACTACTTGCTCAAAAGAAACTGATAATGAATTATCAACTTCAGTTGAGTGTGGAGAACCTTCCTCAGCAGGCAGGGATGTTACTGTGGATGAGGCGTCTAGGACATGACTTTTTGAGCTAACTGCCTCCTGATTTTCTTCAGGACCAGCATCATTCTCAGACTGACCGAATGATGCCTGTCTTGCACTGTTTGCTGGAGAGGCCGTTTCATGAAGTTCATCGATTAACCCATGCTCTATTGGTGTGAGGTGAAAATTCACACTCTTCTCACTTTTTGGAGTCTTCGCAAGTGGTGAAGGAGATCCCAGAGCTGGATTTGATGCACACAGTGTCTCTGTACATCTAAATTTCTCGGGAGTTTCTGACAAGTCTGTTCCACTTTGTGCTTCATTCAACTGATGTTGAGCTTCCTCACACTGTTCAGGGCCTTTATCTGTAGAACCCAAACGATTACCTTCCTTATCCAATACTTGGTTTTCCAATTTTAACTTCTGAGCATCTGCAACGATATCCTCACACAACTTTTGATCAGACACTGGTTTCAAATTGTGCTCTTCAATAATCTCTGGCTTTGACTTCATTCCTTTAGATAAACTGTCCTTTTTAGTGATTGTTGAGTCTTTTTTTAATGAACCATTCTTGCCTGAAGACTTCCTCAAGTCAGGAATTGCACTTGCAGATGCCTTTTTTGAATCCTTAACAACTAGCTTACTTGCCATTTTCTTCTCTTCTGGTTTAGCCTCCTTCTTGATCTCCTTCTTTATTTCAGGCTTAATATCTTTTTTAGGTTTGGATCCCAAGTCTTTCTTCATGGGTTCCTTCTTTTTCTCAACAGTTTCATCCTTCTTAGAAAGACTTGACACGGGGCGTTCCTCTTTCTTCTTCACTTCCTTTTTCTCCTCTTTGACAGGCTCCTTTTTAACCAATTGCTTTTCAGGCTTAGAGAGTCTCTGTTTTACGTCATCCTTTGGCTTTCCTTTTTCTTCCACTTCCTTCTCTTTTTGGTTGGTTTCAGTTACAGATTTGGTTTTCCCTTTAGCGTCTTGCTTCTTTAGGTCAACTCTGCTTACCTTGTCCTTGATAAGTGAGGCACTCCCGGATCTTGAGTCTTTGGTTAGAGACTTGAGGCTCTCTTTGCTCTCTGTACGTTTTGGATGTTTATCAGGCTTAGATGATTCGAGATCATGTAAACTCACCACTGGGTGCTTAAGAAAGTCAAGATGTTTCAGCCTCTCCAATCCATCAAATATCTTTGACTGTGGTGTGCAACCAGGGAAGAGAGCACGAACAATTTTTTCCTGAGGGCTAGCAGGATGCCATACCAACAATGCACATATTGAAACTAGGCAGGTTAAAGGAATCTCTGAACCTTTAATACCAGAGGCACTACCGGGCCACATTTGCATAAATGCTTCTAGTTCTCTACTACCCTTGACAGGATTAAGGACATACAGTTCCAAACGACCAACACCCATCTTCTGAAAGAGGATTAATGGCTCGATATTAGGACTGTTAGAACGACTAAGGGATTCTGGAGAGATAGATAACCTTTCCAGATGCTGTAGTGTAAGTGAAACTTGATCACAGCCACGCAAGACCTTAGGATCACTTTGGAGTGTCACAAGTCTTTCAGGAGCATTAAGGAACACAACCCCGATTTCTGGAGATATTAAGTTCCTTTGCCAATCTTCAGTGCTCTGGGAACCAGCTGAATCATCGTCTTCCTGCTCTGCCGTTTTTCTCCGGAGGAAGCTGTTCATACCTGGCAAATTATCTGCACCAACATGTGTCACTAATATGGAGTCCACTCTGTCCAAATGTCTAACCAGTTTCCAGAAACAAGAACGTGGGTTAGACCCACCGTTGACCAAGACATTAAATCCGTTCACGGCAAAGAAGGCAGAGTCCCCTCTACCACCAGGAAACACATAGCAGCAGGGACGAGACAGTTTTAAAAAGCCAACTGTGCTGGGAGGTTCAAGGAGCTCAAAAGCCAACCGAGGTTCAAGTGATTCTGAAAGATACTCTGTAAACTCCTGCAGACCTTCCATCTCAGGCAGCACTGAAGGTGGGTTGGTCTTGATTTCAATAAAGTCTTGCAAATTATGGTTCTCTAACATGGAGCTCTTCCATGATCCAGACAGCGGGCAACTCAGTGTGACGCTTGCTTTGTTTGTAGGATCAGCAGAGCTTAACATCTCACCAATCTGCATTACAAAAAAAAAAAAAAAAAACAATTATTAAAAAAACTTTATTTTGTGTCACACTGATAATAAATGGCCTATTATGATATGGACATAACTTCCGGTTCCTCACCTCTTCATGAGCAAATATCTGGATAAAGTCATTGAGTGAAAAGCAACCACTTTGTAGTACAAGATCACCAGTACCCTCCACACACTGTCCAGCCAGAATAAGAAGCTTGTGACGGGACACATCTGTAATAAGCCGACGGACCTTTAAAATGAAAAATAAAGACGAGAAACATCAACAGAGGTTAAATTACCATACTGTTGTCACCCAAAAAAATTACAACCGCTGGCAAAAATTACAGAATTATCAGGGTTTCACCAGCATTTTCATTTTAAAGCAAATAAAAAAATAACAGAAATGATAAAAGTTTTGTTAAATAGCTGAAATTTTTCGCTTTCTGAAAAAAAATATCCGGAATAAAAATAGCTTAGTACCATATGCGAGATGTTTATTTGCTACAAAATCATAAAAATCCTGGGTGAACATCCTCTAAATATGGTGTCTATTATTTTTGCCAGGAGTATAAATATGTATATAGTTAATTATGTAAAGTGAATTATGAATATTTTTTATGATTGTGTGGTGACCTGGGTAAACACTTCACATGGTGAAATTTTTATATTATATACTGTACAAGTTCCTGAAAACACTGTCCTAAATTCAAACACATTAGTTTACTGCTTGCAGCTCAACCAAAGGTTGAAATAATTTGAAGATCTCTGTTTTCATCATAATGTGATGGTACAGAGGATTTTAAGGCAGTAGTGGATTGTTTTTACCATCGTGTTTGTTAAAATGTCTCATTAAATGATGTAATTTTTGCAGGCAGATACCAAAGCAAGGTTTAAACGTAAATAAAAATTAAGTTTCGGTGACAGATTTTTGGTAACTAAAAAACATCAAAGCTTTTTATAGTCAAAACAACTTACTTTTGGTCAAAGTCTAATTATTTTATTTTCCAGAATGCCGTCATAATGAGATTGGATTGTTTTCCCAGGCCATACTGAGAATGTTGAGAGGATGTAGAAAAATTAATGCTAACGCCTCAACAAGCTGAACACTTTTCACTGGTAAGGAAGTGAAGCTGATGAATCAAATCTATAATACAGGTCAAATAAAGTAATAGGCAGCACTATTTTTGTGAATTTCCCTTTTGTGATTAATAAAGTGATCCATCCATCTCATACAAAGCAGCTTTGTAATGATTGACATTTAAGAAAACATCATAATAAACACAAAACACACAGGACTCTGATGTCTGACCTCTGAACACACCAAACTGTGGGATGGGTTCACAACCACCTGAGTTTCCAGAACATCTCCACTGTGCTGCAGAGTCCTCTGACCTGGATGAATACAGTAAGGTGAGGGAGGGGGAATTCACATTGCTTACAATACACCACAACCATCCCCGAAACTAGCATAAAAGGAAAAAAAAGGGTGATAAAAAAAATAATTAAAAAAAAACCCACAACCCCCCCACCCCCCCCCCCCCCAAAAAAAAAAAAAAAAATAAAAAAAACCCCCCCCCCCCCCCCCCCCCCCCCCCCCCCAAAAAAAAAAAAAACCTCATAAATGCTTCTAGTACTGTACACAAATATATTTATTTAATTACTGAAAGATCTATCCAAGTATACAAAAGGAATATTACTTGTATATTTTTACTTGAATATTACTTGTAAATTTTATTTTGTATATGTTTATATTGCTGGAAGCTCAAAACATATCAAGCTGGGTTTTAAATAATGCCCTTATGGGCTGATTTTACCCTTGACTGTGTATAAATTGTGATTCCATCCGCCCCCGCCCCCCCCTCCGCTTTTCTATAAAACACAGAAAAACACTAGAGCTTTACATAGTCAAAATATTTTCCAATTTAAACAGCCTCCTAAGGCCCTAACAGATACTCGTAAGCAGTTGCTGATGAAAAACATTTCCATTAAGGAGGTCTTTGTTATTTAGAGGCAAAATGCTGAAAGGGAAAGTAATAATCCCAACCACGTTCTGCTTCATCCAAACAGGCAAAGCTGAAACACTTACATTGTCTTCTACTGCATCTCATTTTATACCCCAGCTCTATTGAATTATCAAACACAGCAGCTCTGACAGTGGTGGGGCTACGAATAAGAGATTTCTATTAATGTGCTCATTCTGTTATCGTTTCTATAGTAACAGCTCACTCACAGGGAATTTTACTGCAAAAACTCCAGATCAAAGAAATAGCCTGCCATACATTTAAGTTAGCCCTGCGATGGCCTGGCGAGCTGTCCGGGGTGTACTCTGCCCTTACCCAGAGTCGGCTGAGATGGGTGCCAGCCTCCCCGCAACCCTAATTAGGATAAAGCGGTTCAGAAAATGACATGACATTTAAATTAAATTATGGGTTTTTTTTTATTTTTTTTTTATATATTTTAGGTCAGACTGCTGGGGTACCAAAATATTCAAACATATGCCAAATAATGCATTTATGTGTCCTCCCAAATGATTGCTTTGAAAAGTCTTTTCAATTTGCTTGTCGGCAGAGTCCTGCTGAAAAAAGATAGTGTCACCCATCACTTTGTTGTTTGCCAAAGTTAACAAAAAAAGACCTTGAACTGTTCAGTGTAACCTTAAACATCACTGCACACATGAAAGGAAGGAGCTTTTTCCTTCCTGTACACGGACACACTGCTGTTACAGCATCTGTGTGTATCATGTATTTAAGTGTGTGATTAGATTGTCTGCCAAGTCAGTTTACTACCCATATATTTTGAAATAAACAATTGTGACTATGAGCTCGTGACTATCTTAATGTGAGATTTTTTTTTAATATGAATTATTCAACTGAGGAAACTTTATCACATATAATCTATAGCTAGCATGTCCCATTTCCAGTTATTCTATTTTACTTTTATTAAGTACTGTAAACTTTGATTTCTTTTTTTTTGGCCTATTAGTCTCTAAATATGTTACATGAGATGGGGATATGTTCATAAGATGCTTACGGTGAGTCATTGTATTTTTATACACAACTGGAGATGAGAAGGCTCTGCAGCAGAGTGGAGCAATCAATATCTGTATCATGATACTCAGAAAACTCTTTTGGGATATCTTAAGTACAGGCATTATTTTTATGTTACATTTATTCATTATGAACTTTGGCTGCACACAGATGATTAGCTTGTAATTTTGTACATAAACTTAAAATATATTTTTTTCTATAATTGCTAAATATTAACCTATTTATCTTTAAATTTAGCACTGAACCCTGAAAATATCACAGTTAAAGCTAAAGCTGTGAGCAGCTACATCGATTCACTAAACCTGCTCCCAATTCTAGGAGAAATCCAAGTAGGAAGAGGAGGGGTGTTTTCCTTAGGTGTATCCTATATGGTGTTTAGAAGATATCTTTAGTCAAATGCATTTATTAAAAAAAAAAAAACATTTTTAAACTTTATTTAAAGAATATTTACAATTTTATATCAAATGTAAAAATTGTAAAAACCCATAGAGCCTTGACCCTTTACTGAACATCCAAAAATTGCAAAATGTATCTAAAATTTTAATAGCTTAAAATACTAAAATACATATATTTCCTATATATTCTTTAAAACTAAAAAATATATATATTTAAAGCCAATACAGAATATTAATTTAATACTAATTAAAATGTGTAAATTGTTAATTCTTTAGAATTGCAAAGTATGTACAATCAGTATCGAATAATTTAATTATTTTAAACGTTACGTGGAAGTCTTTCAATTAGTCTCTCAAACATTTTATAGAAGTTGTTAAATGGTGACATTATTCTGGATCTTTCTGAAAAACAGTAAAATATTCTACAGAATCATTTATTTTTGTACAATAAATGAGTTTCAAAATCAAGAGTCTGTAAAATATCTGATAATACTTTGTAAATATTAAAGCTAGACATGATGCAGCTGTATTATTTTATATTACAGTAATAAGAGAATGAGTATAAGTTTCAAGTTTTATTGTCATATACAGGTAACAGTGGAACATTTCTACAGCCAATGAAATTTGTGTGTGTGTATGAGAGTGATTAACACCCTGATATATATTTTTTTTCTTTGCTGTACAGCACAATCTGAGTCAGCTCTACTACGATATCAGATCAAATGAACCCATATTTGTTGGGTGCTATATGTATTCATGGTATATTCTAACAGTTTCTGCTGATCAGTGCAATAGTTGTTGGATGATACGGCAGTAAACATCATCCCTCATGCTGATAGGCAGCAAATTTTCAGTGTTATAACACCTAGTTCACAGATTTTAGGCTGTATTTATTAAAAGAGTATATCACAGTAATTGGGAGATGAAAAAAACACATTATAGTTATATACCTATATTGTTTCAATTTTATATCAGATTCTATTGTAGTAGTTATTTTTCCATTCTAAAAAAAAGAAAATATAAGCATTGTGTCATGGACAGGACATTTAATTTTCAAATATACCTTCGCCAATTAAAATTATATGAGGAATATTATACATAATCGATATCAGTAT
>JAOUQZ010000004.1:12151224-12163191 GCA_028564935.1 Neosilurus hyrtlii
ACATCACCTGATATGCATTAAATCCAATAAGCATTCAAGTTTATATAGCTTGGAGTTGGAAATTATGGATAAAATGACAATATGGTCAAAATTATCGCTTGCCTAATAATTGTGCACACAGTGTATACTAATACAATTATACACCTCTGGCACAGGTGATGTCATCAAAATAAATATTAGGGGAATATTCTGCAAAATCCACCTCGCCTTTCATGCATAATTGTAAATTATTGCCAATAATATGCACAGCATTTTAATATCGCCCACTGCAGTATCGGAGAACTGGTACCCACAATGCACTGAGGTCGTTAAGGTGGCGTTGTTTTTGGACAACCCTTAAAAATGTCATATCTTCATTTAAGTACCCCGAAAAATCAATACCGAACAAACTCATTTCCAGTTGAGGGAATAGTTTCCAAATGCCTGAATGTGTTACTCGCCTCTGGAGCAGGTTGTACTGCAGCTTCCCTAAACACGGAGGACAAGTTTGAGTTCTCTCGCTGAGATCCGGCAGAGTGACGTAAACCAGCCTCAGTATTTATAGCAACGGCTTTAATCTCATATCTCACTTCCCCAAATATTTCTCCTATTCTCCTTACCTGTCTGGATTTTCTCCCCCGCTCTCTCATCCCTTTGTGTTATTTTCCTCCAATTTTTCTCTCTTCCTCCCATCTCTTGCACCATTTCTCTTCTCCTAGCCATCTCACTGCCCTCTCTTCTTCCATCCCTCTCTCTTTAATTATCACTCTACTCATGTACTGATTAGCTTATTTTGAAACCACAGTAAGTTATGCTATTTGATAAATATTCACACAAAAAACATCACTTACTCTCAAAGACAAAAAAAAAATGTTGGCCTGTTTGTTGGGGTCATAAACTCCCTTTGGAAGAAGATAATCATGAAATCTTTCATTTCCCTTAGTCTGTATTAATGCAGTTAATTATCTAAATGCTTTGTGTTATTATATTACAATTTCATTAACAGTGACATTAGTTACATTTCAGCTGATTAAGATACCATGCCATGATGCAAAAAAATCCGAACAAACTTCTTGAATACTTTATAGTGACCTAGGGAATTTTTTTCCCCTTTATAATACCTTAAACGTGCAACCACAAGCACTGCATATATCTGGATATACGATCAAATTATAAGAATTATGTCAAAATTTGGTTGTTCTAGCTGAAGTCTCCACATGATATTCCACATTCATAGGTAACAGTAATCCCCTGGTATCTGTGAAGGTGGACTGTAATACAGAGTCCTCATCTTTCTATATTTACGATGCATTGTTACTGCTGAACTTTACTGCCAACTACTGGATTTTAATACTTCATCCAAAGCCAATCGCCATATCACAACATTACCAAAAATGAAACTAAGTTCATGAATCAGCACACATAACTTGAATCTGCTCCAAAATTTAATGGGTTCTTTCTTAGCCCAGCCTGGACTCTTCTACCAAGTTTCATTAAAAACAGATTAATTTATATTTTATATATATATATATACACAAATTGGACAGTAACAACGGAAAAATTGTGGTCTATACGAGACCGAATTGTTGTTGTCCACAATAAGTCAGTGATGTTGAAAATGTACTTAATGGCCTCTCAGACCACTACCGCCACATACAACGCTGATTCTTATTAAAATACGTTATGATAGCACCACCATGTTTGTGCATAGACATCTCTGAACTGCCCCCTAGTGGATGCATTGTTTAATATCGATACTGATATAAATGAAGCGCAGGAGTATAAGGATGGTGTCGATTGAAACATTTGAAACAGATGTTTTTGTATGCAAAGGGGGCATAAATGGGCCTTTAATCGGTTCCTGCTTACAGACAGACAGACAAACAAACAAAAATCACCAAAAACATAGCCGTGTTAGGCAAATAACAAAAACAACACGGATGACTGCAATTCAGATTTTTTTTTTTGTATTGAGGTTATGATCTCCCACATGGTTATAATTATTTTCGTGTGGCCTGGCTTCAGCATTTCTGCAGTGTATTATAAGATCCGTGGAGCCACGAAGAAGACACGTTGACTCAGCAATTTCCTCTCCGGAGAGTGTAAATTGATGCAGTGTTTTTATTCACAGATGAACATGGTGTGCTATTATATTTATATATGTACATGGGGTGCTATTATATATTTTTTCCAGCATGTTGAAAGTGTCTATAAGGAAAATATGTTCAAAGACAAATGCTCACCAAGATGTGTGTGCTTCTTTAAAGCTATGCTGGATGTGTTTCAGTCAAGGTCGAACATCAGTGCCATGAGACCGACCAAGAAACACGACTGAGTGGGAGATACAAACATAATTATGATAATAATAATAATGGTGTCAGTGATGGAGAACCACTGACAGTGTGTAATTCTCTATCAGTATTTAAAGATGTCTATTCACTTACCAGGCGTATTAAATAAATATGAAATACAGTGTTACCTCTTGGAAATAAAATGGAGTCAACCACAATGTCTTTCTGAAACCCTTTGCTTACTCCTGTGCTCGAGTGTTAATGACCTCTGCACCAGGCGCGATGATATTAGTAAACATCTCCATCTTTTTGTTTCTCTTGAAATCGCATGCCTTTTTATGTTTCCTAAAATTTGATCTTTTAGCTTTTTTCCACTTTCTGTGGATCTGTGTTGCACTACCAAGTTACTGTGCATGCAGAAAAGCTGGGGTGGTTTCACCAGGAAACCTTAAAAATTCAGACACAATGAACTAATAACGGAACATTAAACAGTAAATTCAACAGGGAATGGGGACCTTTAAGCACTGAACACATTGGTAAAACACTGATGAAGAGTTGCGTATTTATTCTCCAGCCCTGTAATAGACTGGCAAGCAGTTCAGGGTGCACTCTCCTCTCGCCTGGAGCCAATACCGGCTGTTCTAGAGAACATTTAATTGGATTAACACAAGAACAGAACAGGATAAGTGATAAAACTTTAATTGCTTCCCCCAAAAAAAAAAGTGTTTCTTTTTTCTCCAGTCATATTATATAGGTAAATAAATCAGTGAACAGGCACAAAAGCTCTTTAGCACCTAATTTGATTTTAGGCACAGAAAAACATCCTAAAACACTCACTCATCCATTTGCCGAACCACAATCCTAAAAGGGTCACCTGGAGGCTGGAGCCCATCTCAGTCAACACTTGCCAAAGATGGGCTACACCCTGAACAGCTCTCCAGACCATCACAGGGCCAAAACACACAAACACAAAACCATTCACATTCACACCTAGGGGCAATCTGGAACAGCCAACTGTGCATGTCTTTGGACTACTCGAGGAAACCGGAGTACCCAGAGGAAACCCACACAAGCATACGGAGAACATGCAAACTCCACAGACCAGAACTCAAACCCAGAACCTTCGATCTGTGAGGCAGATGTGTCAACCACGACGCTGCCACCACCTCCTCCTCCTAAAACAGCATGACCTGAAATCAAATCGCTTTTGCACTATAAAATATCACTGCATTCACTTTAACTCTCTTTATTTCATTCATTCTTCAGTGAAACAGAGCAGCCCAGATTCCAACCACTGCATTTCATCACTTATCATCATGGGCTGGAACCTGAATCTCAAATTCCAAGTACACTACATAAAGTACATGCACTCTTTTCTACACTTTCTAAGAACTAAATGTGTTTAATGTCCACTTACTCGGGCCTAGGAAAAATTCAGCATGTGCACTACCTAGTGTGTAATAAGAGGGTGCTTCTTCTCCAGTGCCCTAAACTGGGATAAAGACGAGTTCAAGATAATCCCAGAACTCATGTCAGAGTTTGTTTGCAGCTAAAAAGCCGTCACAGGCGGTTACACCTAGAAGATTTGTTTTAATAGTGAGCTTACAGTCTTCACTACTCATCACCTGCGAATCGGATCAGACCCAAAAGACGAAGGAAGCCCTGCTGCCTCCTGCTTCACTGCAACGATTAATCTCTTAAACACCGACTTTACCTCGTTCAATCTCCGAAACTAAGTACTCCACAGAGCCAGCAGCGGTGTGTTCCCCGACCACGACCAGCAAAGAATATTTATCGCTGTTGAAACCGGGATGGGATGAAGTCACGCTCTTATTTTCCATCATGTTCGCTCCGTCGATGCACCGCGACGCCATGTTAGGAAGTTTTAGTCGAATGAGGCTTAGCGACCACGCCCCCTTATTTAAATAAAGGGCGTGTATTAGATGACGTGCGGATTCGTTGAGCCAATCGAATTTCGCACGAGTCACGCCCGGATTTTGCATGGAAGTCATCGTTATTTAGATTCGTGTACAGGGCGGTGCGGGTGGTGTAGCGTCCAGCGCGTCCGCCTCGCAGCAAGAAGGTCGTTGGTTCGAGTCCCATGACATTTCCGTGTGGGATTGCTATGTTCTCCGCATGCACGCGCGGGGTTCCTCTGGGTACTGCAGGTTTCCTCCCACAGTACAAAGACACATTGTATCCATGTAAGTGTGTGATGGTGGTGTTCTGTGAAGCAGTGCAGGGTGTGGTCAGTGTCGGAGCCCTGCGACCCTGAGAGGGTTAAACGCTCCTGGCTGAGATTTTTTATTTTCATTTATGGTGAAATGTGGTGTTAGGGATGATAAAAGTAGGGATGCCCCCCCCCCCTTTCACTATTTTATAACATTAATCCAAAGTAAAGGTAGTTTAAGTCAGTTCCAGGGTCATTATTTTGGCAAAAAATGCTGCATTGTTCTTTCAACAACCCACTGTTTTTATTCACTTTTAAAGAAACACAGATTTACATTCAACCTTTAATGCTGATGAAATAAATAAAAATAGCTAAATATAAAATTATAACATTTTATAGCATGCATAAAAAATCAATAAACCCAATAACTGTTATATATATATATAAAGTTTTTATTTTATTTATTTATTTGTTATAATCTTTAATGGTAATGATTGGGGCAATCAACAATAAAGAAAACCCAACCTACTTTTTTTTTTTCTTTAAGGACTTAAGTGAAATTTTTAATATTAAAATAATAAAGTAGTCGGCACTGTGATGTGGTGGTCGTCTGATGAATTTTTTTTAAAATTAATTTTGCTTTACTATATTTGCTATTATGCATTCAACCCATCCAAAGTGAGCACACACACATGTAAACAGTGAGTACACACACTCAGAGCAGTGGGTTGCCACACACACTGGGAAACCCGGAGAGCAGTTGGGGGTCAGGTGCCTTGCTCAAGAGCACTTCAGCCATGAAGGTGGAGGAAGGGAAAGTGCAGCTCACTCCCCCACCGCCACACATTTTTCCAACCTTTCGGTCCCAAAGCTGCTTTTCTATCGCTACAGCTGCCCCCAATGTTTGCTCTTTTATCATGGCATCGTCATGTATTATGAGGAACTGTAACTTTTACACCCTATGTAGTGCACTACACTTCGAGTCATTTGCATATATATATATATATATATATATATATATATATATATATATATATGGAGAGAGAGAGAGATATTTGTATTTTTTCTTTATATTAAGACTTTATCTTACCTGGTATGCAGCAACTGTGTGCACACAATTTCCAGGATAAATTAAGTTTTCTAATTCTGATTCAATCATGAACACCATTCTTTCATATGATGTTCTCCAAGTTGGTGTTTTAATGAAGGTCAGTGACAGTGTTGCTTAACTGGGATGAGATATGGATGACGGTGGAGTCATTCTAAGAAGAGACCACACCCATCAGGATAGAAATGCTTCATCACGTGTGATCACATTGTAGTGAGATGCAGTGATGCTAGGGGTGTCAAAGTCATTCACTGTAACAGGCTGCATCATGCTTAGCTACCAGCCTTCAGCACTGTCTTTTTTTTTAACCCCATTCACCAGCCCTTTTATGTAAACCATTAAAAAGGGTAAATGTAGAACCAAACAGGACAGCATTTATCATGCAAACACTAATCTGGAACCAAAGCAAATAATGCGGAGCAAACCCCCTTCTCTTCCCCTCCCCAAAATTAGATAGACAGACAGACAGACAGACAGACAGATAGATAGATAGATTGATAGATAGATAGATAGATATTGATACACGGTATTGGGGGGCAAATGTACAGTATAAGAGCAATGTGACAATCACATTTATGCATAGATCATCACCAAGCTGTTGCCACAATAGTGGGTGCACACAACTGTATAAAGTGTCTTTTTGTACAGGGATTGACATTTCCATTCCGTCGGGCTAAGAAGGCCAAAGCTGTTTCAACAGAACAATACCCCATGCAGAAATCCAAATCCGTAAAGACTCTATTTACCAAAACTGGAGTTGATGGATAGATAGGTGGATGAATGGATAGATGTAAAAGCAGTTTTAGCTGTTAATCATTGATATTTTATATTACTTGCTACTTATCTGCAGGTTTATGGTACACACCACTGCGTAAACTATTCACTTTGCCCCATCTAGTGGTATCTAAGTACAAAATGTGTAAAAAATATGTTTTTAAACTCCCAATTATATGTACATTTATCTATTTAAACTCTTACGACTGGTCTCATTTATGTGATTCCTCCTCCACAGATTATTCAATACATTACACGACAACTTAAGTCTTCATTCCCAGTGCTGCTGGCATATTCTTTTAAGATCTAAACATATTCATAGTGCAAGACTCTGCTTTACTATTCAGTGGTGAAACAAGCTCCAAGGTAATGCAAAGGAAGGTGATTTAAGGGTATTATTCCTTTTATACCATAGCAATGTGCCAACAATAACATGTTATCCCAGCAGACTTTGGGAGAAAGGCAGAGTACACCTTGAACAGTTCGACAATCCATCGCTGGGCTGGAATGAGATAAATACACAGACAAGAAACCACACTCATATTCTGGCAATTTAGAGTAGCCTGTCTTTGGATTAAGGGAGGAAACCAGAGCACCCAGAGGTAACATATACGAGTACAGGGAGAACATGCAAATTCCATATAGAAAGGCCCAGTCAGCCATGGGCTGCAAACCCAGAACCTTCCTGCTTTGAGGCCACAGCGCTCCACTGTTTTACCTCTCAACTTTTTAATTAATTAAAAATTTTAATTATTGCTGTGGAATAAAATACTTCGGGATAGACTGTTATAGAAAAACAATCAAATACTTAAGTGGTAATCATAACGTTTCCTCATCACACCACCACTGTCATAATTTTTCCCCCTATAACTTTTCTTACTTTACAAGATTTTTTAATTGTAGGTTTTGTAAATCACTCTGGTTAGGAGAACAGAAGTTACGAGAGTGTCTGGAGTTCAGTTTAAGGAGTTGGTTTAAATTCCAGCATAAGCAAAGAGTCACTATTTGGTCCTAAAATGAAACCCTTTACTTTCATATATGTGATTGGATTGAGTCCAGCTTCACAAGAAACTGTCTACAAATACGTACATTTTATAAAACATATAATAATAATAATAATAATAATAATAATAATAGGCCTTGTGATGGCAAGGTGAGCTGTTCAGGGTGTACACTGCCCTGGCCAAGAGTCGGCTGAGTTGGGCGCCAGCCTCTCCGCGACCCTAATTAGAAATAAGCAGTTCAGAAAATGAATGAATAATAATAATAATAACAACAATTACAACAACAATGATAATAAGAATAATAATATAATAACAACAACAACAAAAACAACAATAATAATAATAATAATAATAAAAATTGATGGATCTCTTGACGTGCCAAAAACACACAATTAAAGAGGTGATGTTTATAAAATGCATTTATTTTATTTATCAATGCCATTATTTACAGCTGTGAAGTGAAGAGGAGAAAAGCCACATCGTTTCACAAACACTTCAGGATGGAGAAGCTGCATGCGGTTCCTCCAGGACAGGTACACACCTTCCCAAAACGAGCACCTTTACGAATGGCACACTGCTCGCCTGCATCACACTAAAACATTAATCACACTCAGGGTTAAACTTTTAGGCTTCATTAATCACACCCATTTAATGAGATGTTTTATGCATCTTGAATATTGCACTTTATAGCAATCATGATCATCTGGGCATCGGTGCTTATGAAGGAGGAATAGCTCCTTTATATGTATGTCTGTGTGTGTATCTCTGTGCGTGTATAAGTGAAAGAGAGGATGAAAATATTTTTAAGTTATTCAATTTATACAATGTCAGTGATGAACGTTGAAAGAAAGAATTCCACCAATCAGAAACAAGAAAATATCTCGAATTAATAATAATGACATTATCCACCACATAAACTTGGAATAATGTGTGAATCAAAATGGCAGCCATAGACTCATGGTTTGCTTCGTTCACTAATTCTGAAATCCTAGAAATTAAACAAAACACGTGTAAAACACGTGTAAAAAAATCACAAAAAATGACATGTATGTATGTATATATATATATATATATATATGTGTGTATGTATGTATTTTAAATAGGGGAAGTGGTGGCCCGGTGGTAGGGTGCTGGATTACTGATCCCAAGGTCGGTCCCACTATCAACGGGTTGTCAATGCTGTCCTAACTGGGTTATCAAAGGCCAGCCATGTCTCTCACTGTCTGTTGTGAGAGGCATGTAAAAGAACCATTGCATTTTATCAAGAGTAGGCTGCATAGCCGTCAGCGTGTTTCTGCTCTGTGATGGCCTGGCGAGCTGTTCAGGGTGTACTCTGCCACGCAGAGTTGGCTGAAATTGGCGCCAGCCTCCCCATGACCCTAACTAGGATTAAACAGTTCAGAAAATGAATGAATGAATAAATGTATTTTAAATTGCGAATGTGTTTCAAATAATGTCATAAAGATGTGCAGGTGACCAGTGTCATGCTTTAAAAATGCAAAGACCAACCATCAAAATATAATTTTAGTTTGATTTTCTTATGTCCCAGTGTAGTATATACAATAATTGTAAAAAGTAAAAATTGTAAAAGTATAGTATAAAACAATAATTCACATTATGCACAGTGGATATCTTTGAAGTCCTATTCAGCGATCCTCACCTTGCCTTTGGTGAATAATTGTAAGATAGATTACATAAATATATAATGTATATATACACTCTGCCTAAAATTTTGCAGGTGAAAGTTGAAGTCATCAGTTCACTCACCGAAGGAACCCAGCCTAGCCTCTTCTCAGTGGATGGATTTTGTTTATTCCTCAGTTTTTCAAGGACCTCCTGAAGAGCTTCGATCTATTGAGCACAGGAATAAATCTTTTTACAATTGAAATATTATTTAAATCTTTAAAATCCTGCACTTTTAGAAACACCTCAGCTTTGTTTAGAAAGCATTTGATGCAGCTGTATTATTTTAGTTAACTTGAAAGAAAAACCTCACCAGCTCTTTTTCTTCCTGTGCCTTGTCATCTTCAACTGAACGCATCTCGACTAAATCTTTGCAGTTTCCAGTCCAGACAAATACATAGCAGGTGACTGTGAGAATCAGGAGACGCATGATGCTGATGATCGCTGTGTCTGGATTTTGCCTGATAGCACTGAAGCTGTGTTAGAACTTCAAGCAAATTTCTTACTTTTATACCTTCGCAATCACATCAGCTCAATAAAAAATTTATGATAGGGAACAAAGGGGTCAGACACAAAAGGGGAGGCCATGAACTTATCTACACACCCCTGGCACATCTTAATTGAGCAAACACCAAACCAGGGCTATTTTAAGTCCTTCATGTAATTTAGTTTAGGATATGAGGACAACTCTGGACGTCACACACTCCTCTCTGACCGGCGAGTGTCAAATACAACCATTCAATTATAAAATCCACTTCTGCACATATCTGCTCCATGACCCTGTCATTTTTTTCAGGTTCTATAACTGATATGAAGCAGGTGATGCATGCATGACTGATGCTGACTAATGATAGACTGATTCTGAATTTCAGAGTGCAACTAACTGGGTTATCAAAGGCATATTATAACCGTCTGTGGTGAGAGGCATGTAAAAGAACCATTGCTGATTTTCATCAAGAATAGCTGCATAGCTGTCAGCGTGTTTCTGCCCTGCGATGGCCTGGCGAGCTGTCCAGGGTGTACTCTGCCCTCGCCTAGAGTCGGCTGAGATGGGCGCCAGCCTCCCCACGACCCTAACTAGGATTAAGCAGTTCAGAAAATGAATGAATGAATGAAATCCCAGATTTCTCATTGGGTATCACTCTAATGCTAAACTTCTTCCTGTTTAAAGACGTTGATTAAGTTCAGTTGGTATCAGGTGGTAAGGAACAGAAGCAGTGCGGAGAAATGACAAGACACACAACATCAGGGTTTAAGAGGTTAAGCTAAAATAAGTTAGTGTTATGATAATTATTAATTAGCTAATATTCATGCTGGACAGTGGTGGTGGGGTGCTGGCTTACTGATCCGAAGGTCGGGGGTTCAGGCCCCACTATCACCAAGTTGTCACTGCTGTCCCCCCAGTGCAGCTAACTTGGTTATCAAAGGTCAGCCATGTCTCTCACTGTCTGTGGTGACAGGAGTGTAAAAGAAACATTGCTGTAGTGCGTAAAGAGTAGGCCAGCCTCCCCGTGACCCTAATTAGGTTTAAGCGGTTCAGAAGATGAATGAATGAATAATATTCATGTTTATTGTTCATGTGTTAAACATTTCACATCCATAATAAAAAAATATGTAAAGGTAAAAATTAAGAAAAGGCATTATTATTATTATCATTATCATTATAATTATCATTATCATTATCATTATCATTATTATTGTTATTATAACCAGTAATACAGTGGTGATATTTTTCTTTCTATGGAATGTACTACTTATACACACAACTTGTGTAATAAAAATGTGTACCAGATGTAAACCTTGTACCAGATGTACAAATATGTACCAGATGTCGAACCTTGCCATAGACTGGGGCTGTTCTTTGTGGAGTTTGCATGCTCTCTCCGTGCCTGCATTCTGGTTTATATGGGGGATTGCTGTGATTGGTGCAGGTTTGCGCTCCCCGAGTGCACATCTTCAAATTACTTGTTAGAGGTTGTATTGTTTGCTACCAAAAGTGATGTGTTCTAAGTGTTTAACAAATATTGATGTAAATATCAGGGAGTTAATGCTGAAATTCTGATTTACTGTGTCATAGATTTAAATACATTTAAAAATATCAAATATATTGTGGAAATGTACAGAAAGAAAACCCTACATGATTCATAATACTATTATGCAATTATTAAGGAAAATGAAAGCCTTCCGAACTCTCCTGTTAGACATCATCAGGTGGTTTTTATTGATGTCTATGAAGTTGCAAACTGCTAAAATGTGTTTGATAGGTTGTATTAGACTATTTGAAAAGGCTGCCATTTGTAGTCCATTTCACTTTCAAGTTCCAAAAATAGGATGTGGACATGTAAATTCCAAGAAGGCAAGATGCCAGCAATAATAACTGTATACAGATATTAAACTAACAAATTTAAAGTAGTGAAATAAAATAATGAATTAAAATATTTTATCTGAATAAAATAAGGCTAGGCACATCTACACATAATACTATATTACATGTACCTACTTCAGACAGGCGTCTGAGCACATCCGCCTTACAGCAAGAAACCATAGGTTTGCTTCCAGGGCTCGGGCGTTTCTGTGTGGAGTTTGCATGTTCTCGCAATGCTTGCGTGGGTTTCCTCCCACAGTCCAAAATCATGCACAAGTAGGCTAATTGGCTGTTTCAAATCGCCTCTAGGTGTGTGTGTGAATGGTTATGTGTGTATTGGCCCTGTGATGGCCTGGCAAGCTGTCCAGGGAGTACTCCGACATTGATTAGGATTAAGCAGCTTAGAAGATGAATGAATGAATGAGAACAGGCATCTGGTTGTTTACAGGAATGCATGGTGTATATATATATATATATATATATATATATATATATATATAGAGAGAGAGAGAGAGAGAGAGAGAGAGAGAGAGAGAGAGAGAGAGAGAGAGAGAGAGAGAGAGAACAGACAGATAGAAAGAGAGAAACAAACA
>JAOUQZ010000004.1:12169047-12182878 GCA_028564935.1 Neosilurus hyrtlii
GTTACAGGATTTACCTCTTGTCAAGAATGTAGCCCTCGACTTTGTGCAGCTCTTTGCCAAAAAGACCACAAGGTTTGAAGCTGAGACAGCACCTCTCTCCAGTTCTGGTAGAAAGACAGAGTAGAGGATTTGGTGTATATACAGTTAACTGTACACAGTATATCATGTGTGTGTTCTGTACATCCTGAGAGCGGAACTTTGCGTATGCCAAATGATTAAAAACTCCACCTACTTTACTACTGGAAGCCTAATCTTGACTAATTTTGGCTATCCTTAAGGACCTTTAAAGGCTAACTTTGTATGAATTAATTAATAAGGTAGTGAAGTAGATGAAAACAGTAGCTCCTGGTCAGCCAGGTGATTCCACAATCACTCACCTGTGGTTGATCACCTCCACATTACCATACTGTTCAATCCAAAGCTGCCCCACAATGATATTGTGAACGCAGCATGTTGGGTTTGTCCATGTGTACGCCTCATTATACCTAGAAGGAGTAGATTGACCATCAGGCAAAATTACTCACAACAGATTTACATTAATGCGGTAATGGTGGCATAACACTTAGCACATCCCCCTCACAACGAGGTCCTGGGCTCGGGGAGGGCGTTTCTGTGTGGAGTTTACATACTCTCCCTATGCTTGCCTGGGTTTCTTCTGGGTACAATTTCCTCCAATAACTCTAAGTGGCTGTTCCAAATTGCCCCTAGGTGAGAGTGGAAATAGCTGTATGTTTGTTGGCCCTATGATGGACTAGCGAGCTGTTCAGGGTGTACCATGCCTTCACCCAGAGTCGGCTGATATAGGATCAAACAAGGATGTCACGGTTATTAGATACCATAAGATCCACTCTAGAATTATAAGTATGTTTTAAGTACATTTTTTAGTACAGAATTATGTAAAGTAGTACATAAATAAACAAATGGATTTTTTGTGTGCAATTAGGTTGGAGATAAATTAAAAACATTTTTCTTTACATATAATAATTAGTGCTATTCACACATACTCTCTGCATCTTGTGCTTTTGTTGTTATTTTAATAATGTTTGGTTGACTGGTGGCGGCACGGTGGCACAGTTGTTAGCATGTCCGCCTCACAGCGAGAAGGTCCCGAGTTCAATTCCCAGCTTGGGACGTTTCTGTGTGCAGTTTGCATGTTCTCCTTGTACTTGCGTGGGTCTGGCTGTTCCTAATTGCCCCTGGTTGTAAATGTGATTGTGAATGTTGGTATGTGTGTTGGCTCTTTAATTAATTTTTTTTCATTTTGTCTCTCATAGTTGAAGTGTACCTATGATAAAAATTGGAGACCTCTCTCATCTTTTAAGTGGGAGAACTTGCACAATTGGTGGCTGACTTAATACTTTTTCCCCACTGTTTATATATATCATTGGCAAACTGCTGCAGAATAAAACTTTGGATCGTACTGTTAAAGTAACAGTAATCAAGTTTTTTTATCTTGTTGTCTTTTACTTATTATTAGAGCACATTCCATCGTTTTTTTTTACAGCGAGGAAGTGTATATGTAACGTGTTCTTACTTAGGCAGCTCCAGCGTCATGATGCCTTTGGGCTCGGCCTCCACACTTTTACCCCAGAACTTCAGCTTGGGGTATATCGATCCATGGAAAACAAAGTCCTTCTGCAGGCCCTCAGCATGGAACGCACTTACTGGTGGATGGTGACTCACCTGCTCTGAGATCACTCGGAAACCCAGATCCTCTCTGAGGAACAAAAACAAAGGGGGACTTTATAGGAGTAAACATATGTTCCTGAGACTGACTGCAGTAGGTTTGGAAAGTATCAGACCCCTTTAGATTTTGCATACATTATGTTACAGATAAATGAAACTGGACATTAAACAATTTAACTATATTGTTTTAAATGTTGTCACTTCTTTAATAAATGTGGGTATGTTTGTATTTACCTGACCAGCTCATATGTCTCACCCAGCAGGGGGTTAAAGGGTTTCCCAGTCCTCTCCCACTGAGATGCCACTGCAGACACTGTAAACGCTGCTACACACTGGCATGTACACACACACACACACACACACACACCTTACTATATAAAGCACTACACATGTTACTCTACTGTACTGTAGTTCATCAGTAAGTATAGACGGTAAACATTCATAATGTTAAATTAAAATACATGACCTCAAATGAGAAACTCCCAATGTCCTTCATTTGTTTTCTTCTTGAACAATTTTCAGAATGATACTGGCGGAAATTTCTCTGCCTGTTTACCTCTGCTAAAAAACTACACTTCTCATGCTACCTTCAAACCTGTCAAAAAGTCTGTTTTGTTTATCAGTTTTCTGAATTCCCTACATTAATAAATACATTTAAATGAAACTCAAATCAAAAACAAAGCCTACATTCAAATGTATTTTAAACATTTTACAGTTATCAGATGGATAGGGATGTTTATCTCTATTGTGCCATCTAGTGGAGGCTTTATTTAATCCCGTAAATGTGAATACTAGGCACACCATAATGCACTACGATGACTCCTGGTTTCTATTAAGATGGTTTTCTACCCTTGGTTTTGATGTGCTCTTGCTTTGAAATGTGGCGTGGTAAGAAAAATAACACCTTCATTAATGCTTATTTTGATATTGTGCTTTTACAGTTACTGCTGATTCTTCATGTGTGTGTTTACCTTCATTCTCTCGATGGAGTCGGTGGTGTCGTTAGCCTGCTGGAGGAGATACGTGTGCTCCATGTACTCTGTGAGTCTCTGTAAGAAGCTGAGTGGCTCGTTGAAGATGACTGGCATAGTGATCTTAGACAGCTCCTAAACAAAGATAATGTTTAGGTTTTGGCTGAGGTTAACAAAAATACCACTTACTAATTACAAGCCATGAAGTTGAAGTGAAATTAACTCCAACCCACAGCTTCAAAACCATGATAGCATAAAACACAGGGATGTCGGATCTAAACCAGGTTTTCCTCATGTTTGTTTGGTCTTTACAGGCACTTTCAACAACAACAAAAAAAAAAGATCTGGGAAGACATTTTTAACAAAAAAAAAAAAGCCCCCAACAAACAAAAAAAACAAGAGCACTAGTGGAGCATAATATGCCGGTCACAGTTAAAATAAAGGCACAAAAACATGCCTGTAACTTTAACATGGAAGTTACGGCAAAGGTTTAAGTTTTTGGTTAAAATTAATGGACAGACACCGGATGGCTGGACGGACAGAGCCAGAGCAGAATACGTCGGCCGTATAAAAACACTGAACATGTTTCATATTATGGGTCTGCAATCTTTTTTCAATGAGATAAAACAAGATGGGGGGAAAAATGGACTACGATATCTGATCAATGTTAAAAAGGAAAGCATAAACTTCACTGCTATAAATATGATAAACAAAAATAATAACAAACTGGAAAATGTGACTAATAGGGACAAAGTATTTTGACAAAAACCTAAACCAAGAGATTAGAAAATTGTGAAAAAATAGCCACTGTAACTACATAAAGCAATATTAAACACATTACACAAGGAGTGTACTTTGTCATGCTGTTATAGGAAAATAATCAACCATATGTGGGTGGATCACATGATTGACTGACTGACTGCTCTATTAATTTATTGTTTGTCTGTATATTTACTAATTTAAAACATTTTTTTTAGTCTGAGTATAATACACTCTCACTCACTTACCTAACCACTTAATCCTCAATTAGGGTTTCGGGAAGGCTGCCAACACTGAGCGAAGACAGGATACACCCTGAACAGCTCGCTAAGCCATTGCAGGGCAACACACACAACCATTCAGACTCACAATTACACCTGAGAGTAATTCGAAACAGCCACATAGCCCAATGTGCATGTCTTTGGACTGTGAGAGGAAACCGGAGTACCCAGAGGAAACCCACACAAGCACAGAGAGAACATGCAAACTCCACACAGAAATGCCCAAGCCCGGGACTCGGGCCCAGGACCTTCTTGCTGTGATGCGAATGTGCTAACCACTAAGCCACCGCGCTGCCGAATATAAAACAAGACACGTGAAATATTTGCTTCCTGCTCAAAACCAACATCCCAATGTAAGATTGCTAATTTCAGTGTTTTTACCATTCCGATACACTTTCTCAGTATGCTCCAGATGCTGAAGTTGTTTCTAGAAAACATGGGTGCCGGTAAACTTGTCCTGAGAGACAGAAACAAAAAAACATCATCATATGGAAAAATTAAGAACATTCCATGGAAATTGTTGATTTTTTTTTTACATTTCTAAACATACTTGGGCACTTCGTCCTCTTTAATACAGTTCTTACATATAAAGGTGATATACTTGGTTAACAAAACCACAAGAATTTAGCTTTCAATCATTAATTAATAATCCTTTTGTAGATTGCAAACAACTGCCACACTCTGTGAATATTTATTTGTGGAAAACGTATGCACACCCTTGACCCCAGAAGCTATTACCGCATCTGAGCAGGAAAAAAATTCTTGTAGGTGTTTTACATAATTATATACCAGTCAGCCAAACAACTCTAACTTCAATTTAGATTTTCAGAGCCCACTATTCCAAAAGGTCTGGTCTTTGCCGGTATGGTTATTGGCAATCTGGAGTCTTGCTCTAATGGACAGAAAAGGCTTTTTCTTTGGATGTCTCCCATGCAGGTCAATTTGTCAGATGTCTTTCTGAGTGTATATACAATATATGCACTTTCACACTTACAGCTGCAAAATTTACCCGTAGAGCCAGTGATGAAATTTTGGGGCTACTGACACGCTTTTGAGGCGCATTTTTTGCATCAAAAAGTCCTCTCCCATGCTGAATTCACTGGGATGGCTAGTCTTGGACAAATGTTTGAAATCTGGCAGTTGTTTTCAATCTACATCACTTATAAATGATTTTCCTTAGAGTGGAATAACTTATTTTGTATAATTTAGAGATTTTCAAAATCTAGAGAGGTTTTGAGATCATAAAATGATGCCACGCATTTCAATAGCAAAGAGAACATCTCACCTTGGACTTCAAGTTTAAATGAGTAAATGAGACCCATTTCACCTGACCACCTGACTTAAAGTTGTGATAAATGTAAGAGAGTGCCTATTTGTTCCATGTGACTGATCTGTTTACTGTTTATTTATATTATGAAAATTACTGCAAAATGCCAAATTTTATGTGTCACCTTTATTGATAGGAACTGTAATTTTTGCCTTTCACATATATCAAAGAAATAAAAATCCATGGGACATTTTTTATGACTGTATATACAAGAGAATATATTCTAAATGTTCTTATTTATTTATTTCATCCAAAGCAGGTATCGTAATATATGTGCCAAAAAAAGTGGACAGGCACTACTACAGTGCTGCAAAATTGATGTTTAAAAACCATTAAGACACACAACATCACAATATGTTTTCTCTAAGCACTGACATCTTGGGGCTAACAGGTCATTTAAATGAATGTATTCAATGTAATTAAAGTGTCAGACCTATATACACATATCTTTTCTTTAAAAGGATGCAAATACTTTAAACAATGAGCACATACACACTCGGAGCAGTTTTTCCTGCTGAATGAACTTGAAGCATGAATGAACTGAATGAATAAAGCATGAATGAACTTCAACCCATATGGAATGGTTTATGTCGCTGCGGGCTTGCTCATTAGGGATGTGTAGGGGTTGTAGAGAAAGAATTTTAGATTCCTCCCTAATTTAATTTTACTATGTAAAGCTCCTTTGTCTATACAAATAAAACTGAACTGATTTGAGTTTAGCGAGTAAAGAAATTAAAAAACACAACACACTTAAACTACTTAACAAAATGAAGATAAATCAAAAACCAAGTACTATTCAGGTATTTATTTCATATTGATGAGAATAAGTAAACAAACAACAATATATAGTAATAACAAAAATAACAGTCTCTTTTTTGAGAAAAAAAAGTTAATATTTATTGTGGCCACCCTTTACTTTGATTACAGCATTTAACCTTTCAGGCATAGTGTTCACAAATTTTTTTAATTTCTTCACTCGCTAAACCTTTCCATATGTTTTAAAGTTCATTCATGCTATGCAAAAGTTAAAAATTTTATTTTTTTTTAAATAAATAAATAAAATTTGCGGCACCTTCATTCATCATTCATGCTCTGTTTAAGTTAAAAAAAAATTCATTTGCGACACCTTTCAATTTTTCTGAAAAATTTCTATTTTCAGTGTTTTTATTTATTAGCCATACTTTTATCTCAATATACTTGTCGGAATTATTTTTCTGGTTCTCATTGCCTACAATAGCATCGTTCAATACATTTTCACCAAAACTTATAGAGAAGTCATTTTCTACTTCTTTTTATTAGGAGCCCTTTTAGACAAAAGTGGTGGTGTATAATCTTCACTGCACACGCCTGTGTGTGTGTGTGTATATATATATATATATTTGTATAGAGTGCATATTAATATTAAGTGATTTTATTTAGAAGAAATATTTTCTTTAGAATAGAAGTATTTTTGCCACTTGAGCCTTGAGAGGTGCTAATAATTTGGGACTCAAAATCAAAGTAGTTATTATTAAAAACAGACAAAAACATTTCATCCTTGTATCAAAAACTCTATCAGTTTTCAAAGATTAACTGAAAACTTCGAATTACTAGCTGTTACGTTTGGCCGCTTCATCAATCTTTTACAGCTTTGATGTGAGCTCCTCCTCCGGTGCATGCCAACTAAATTATTTATTTCAATATATGACGAAAACAAAACACAGCACAGGGAAGAAGATAATAAAAAGCTGTGGATATACAAGTCTTTATTCTTAATCATCCATTACCAAAGTAATCACATAGTTATTCATGACGAGTTTTGGGATAATATATAGAGCAATGTCTTTTTTCTGATTTATACATTATGAATTCCTTTACCATGTTCATTACTTGCCTGCGTTTTTTGGCTCCACTGGGTTTGGCTCCCTCATCTTCCTCCTCTTCATCACCATGCCAAGCCTCCAGTGACATCCTCCCTCCAGTGAGACAACTTGTCATGCTATAATACAGCTCTGACCTGTGCTCGTCCCCCTCCTCGAATGAGCAACTCAACTCTAGGCAGCTCTGCGAATGTTCTGAGTCAGAATCTACAGCAAACACACACACACACACACACACACACACACACACACACACAAACAACACGCTCACTAAGGAGAGAAGCTGCCATCAAGCTACCTGATGAAACCAGAGTAGGGGATCGGGTGGCTTTTAAAGGAGCCGAAACAATAAGAAGAATGAAAGCACATGAAACCTAAAATTATACATAACAATAATTTATTTACTACAAAAAAAAATAAAAAATCAACGTTTGGATCAAATGTATTGCTCTAAACAGTGATCTGTTTTCTGAGGCCTCCCATATGTTTCTGAGAAACTGTAAAAGCAGTCAACTGTTCCACTGCAATGCATCATTAATGAAACCAGAAACAATGGATGATGTTACTCAAAGCATGAGTGCAGTACTCAGTCAACCAAGGATTATTGACACCCTAAAAGAAATGTGTGAAAATATGATCAAATCTCACCCAAGTTTGACACAAGCAAGTGAGAAAGCGAAGTGAATTTTCTAAACATGATATGCATCAATCAGCCGTACTTTATAAACATTATGAACACTGACAAGTGAATTGAAATAGACTGATTCGTATTGAACAGCACAATCTGATTGATCCTTTATTAGGGGATTACCAAAGCATTATCCCGAGTGGATAATTCTTGAAACAAGATGGTCACGGTCACTTGGGACAGGTACGATCATCATTATCATGCTTTGAAAATGGAAAAATAAAAATAAATATCTTGTTTAAGATTGCTTTTCTTATGTTTCCTGCAGTATACACTAAAACTGATTGAGTTTAAAAACATAACATTCTGGAGAGCAGTTTTCTCACATTTCCAAACTAAATGACTTTAAAAACTTGCCATCACAGAGCATGGTTTGCTCTTGAGGGATGCAATTACTTTTGGAGCTGACAGTATAGCGTTTTTTATGAATTAGTGTTTTTAAAAGAATAAAGGAACACTGACGGGAGAGGGCGTCATAGAAGTCATCTTCACTGAGAATGGCGCTGCGGGGAGATGAGCCTTGAACCACAGACCGTTCCAGCTCATGATGCTCTGTAGCTAAAGTCTGCAGAGCCTCAGAAAGGATCTTGTTCTTCTCCACTTCCTGTTCTAGCTTCAGACTACATGCCTACACACACACACACACACACCATAAATACTTAAACGTACACAAATTTCCTACTATTTCTCTATAATTCACATAGAATTCCTCAGCTGAAATGGGATTATCCTGTGCAGAATGGCACCCAAAGTCTGGCAAGTAAAAGTTTATTTAGGCATTTATTGATTTTTCTACTAAAAAAATAAATCCTGGAAAAGCAAAGACAAAGATTTTGAGAAGAACCCTTTTAGTCACTTATTAACAATTATTCGCTTCAACCTCGATGGATGTCACTGAACCGAACAGTCCTGTTAGACTATCCACCTCACCTTCAGCAATAATTTAATTAATTGTTAATTAGCGTCTGAAAAGGTTGATCTCAAAATCTACATTTCTTTCTTTTTCAGGACTTTTTCAGTCTCAGCACCATCTGAAATGGTTTTCCAAAATATCACAAGATTACAACAACATCATAGTTATGAATATAATAAGAATGCAAGCACTCAAGTAGCTCTTGGTTAAATATTAAGAGAACTTTGTGTATACTGTCTCTTTCCTAAACAATCTGATAGAACAGAAGCAGACTGGCATGTTCCAGGACACGCTTTTGGAAACACAATCCTTCAGGTATCATGTAACTGGCGGCCCTTTGCAAAAACATGCACTGACAGTCCTGATGTGCGGCCATCACTGCTGGTGTCTCTTACACACAAGGTAAAACAAGGACAAGGCCACAAACATCAATCACCTCCAGCATACACACCTCTCTGCTGTTTCAATCAAATACTTTTTATAGTTTAGAACAAAAGTTTATGAATTAAAAATGTAAAAAAAATCCAAGCAAAGAGTCATTTAGTGATTTGGATAAAAAAGTTACATTTTTTATTGAGTTGTTGAATTTTTTATTCTGATATAAAAAATATATATATTTATTATGTAGGTCATTCAAAGGGATTTGTTCAGTGAGACGTTGTTAGTAAATTTCTTGCATTTTTTTAAATTCGGCAGTTAAAAAAATAAAGCGGCGGACATCTTACAATCATCACATATGTCCAGAAAAAGCTCAATATTTAATAATTAGATTAAATAATCTGTAATAAATTATATATAAGTACATTTTATTACTGATAACTGATGACTTTATTACTGACATACATTCTTTAAAAAATATATTTACATTGGTAACACATTTCATATTTAAACTATGAAGAATTCAAATTAATTGTATATCAAATCATTTTTAATTATTATTTATTACAATTATTTAAATATTGGATATTTTAAATATAAATATGTTTGAATATGTTAATAAAACATATCTGTCCTTAGAGTAGAAAAATGGTTCATGAATTCCCACGGATTGCGTACTGTCTTTCTTCCCATCCCACACTCCTGGGTTTGTGCTGACTGAGAGTCACACTGTCGCAACGCAGAGTAACACACCTGATCTCAGGTCAACACACTGATTAACCATCACTTTCTCCTGTGCTACCTGACACATGTGCTGTAAAAACACAAACTATGTGTGCCAACAGTACTGTTGATTGAATCACATTATTAATTAGATTTTAATGCTAATAGGAACTAGCTTGAGTGGTTTAAAACGTATTGATAAGTTTTCTTTTTTCCCTGTTTTTCCTCCCCAAATTTAGTCGTATCCATTTCCAAACCTCTCAAGTGTTGCCTCCCTATCACATATGACCAGCATCAACCAGGAAGGGGCATAAGCATGCAAATGCCCCTTCCGTGACATGCGATGGTGCCACCCACCTCATTACAAACTGCTACGCATGTACATTTAGAGGCGGCCTAACACACTCAGAGGGAAAGTGCTATCCGCCCCTTTATGTGCGAATGAGCTCACAGACTGACTTGTAGGGAATGTTTCTTATCCTTTCTGGAGGGAGCTGCCCTGCCTACAGCTGCCATAAGCACATTCTTATTCAAAACACCCCAAGTAGGGTCCAGATCATCCTCAGGCATTAGCATAACTAAATATTACAGTAATACAGCATCATAAAAAATTACTCTTTCCCCTAAAATATTTTATGGATAAATTCCTTGATTCATTCATTTTCTTTCTCAGCTGACTCTGGGCGAGGGCAGTGTACACCCTGAACAGCTCGCCAGGCCATCGCAGGATAAATGTTTCTCATTTTCTTTTGGCATCAACATATTGTTCATTTTGCCCTTTCTGATGATTATTATTAATCAATCCACTCAGTTTCATACTGTGCACAGATGAAACAATTCCAACATGTTGACTAACTGTCCTCTACATCTAGAACTAAAGTGAATACAGTATATGGTGTTCCATACCCCCTCCTGTCTGGAGAACAAATTGAGACACTGACGGAGAGTTGAACAGGTCTGGGTGGATGCCTCACACACCTCTCTGAGCTTCTGGAGCACAGCCACAGGGAGGCCTGGAGCAATACAACACATACCCATACACACACACACACCATGGGGCAGATAACTGAGCAGAGTGGTTTTAGCAGTAAATAAAAATAGAAAGAAACTCAAAATTGAAAAAATGGTAAAACTAATATACAGATTTAAGTTCAGCAGATGAATGAGTGAATAATAAAAGATGATTTAGATGATTTGATATATATATATATATATATTACATTAAATTACATTATATTATTATGCACCACCACTTTTGTCTAAAAGGGCTCCTAGTAAAAAGAAGTAAAAAATTACTTCTCTATAATTTTTTATGAAAATGTATTGAACAATGCTATTGTAGGCAATGAGAACCAAAAAAATAATTCAGACAAGTATATTGAGGTAAAGGTATGGCTAATAAACGAAAACACTGAAAATATAAAATTTTCAAAAAAATCAAAAGGTGTCGCAAATTTAATTTTTTTGATTTTGCATGGCAAGAATGAACTTCAAACCATATGGAATGTTTTAGTGAGTAAAGAAATTAAAAAATATGTGAACACCATGCCTGAAAGGTTAAATGCAGTAATCAAAGTAAAGGGTGGCCACAATAAATATTGACTTTTTTCTCAAAAATAAGACTGTTCTTTTTGTTATTACTATATATTGCTGTTTGTTTACTAAACAATATGATCCAATATTACATGAAATAAATACTTGAATAGTACTTGGTTTCTGATTTATCTTTCATTTGTTAAGTTGTATAAGTGTACTGTATTTTTTAATTTCTTCACTTGTACCATTCCATATGGGTTGAAGTTTCATTCATACAGCTGAGGTCTGAACCAATGTACAAAATTTTGGCCTTAAATCCTCAGCTCTATACTCAGCTCTCAGTCATTTTCTATATAATCCAAACAAGACTTTGCTGTCACAGGAGGAATATTTATTTTAAACTGAAAGTGGATCTCTTTGTGGTTGGAAAGTAATTAATAAATAAGTAATGGAGAAAAAAGTTTTGCCCCATACTGAAATGTCCTGTCCTGAAATAAGAGCTGTCTGTAAAGGTTTTTTTGTTTTATTAATAATTAAAAGATATAAATTTAGTATAAGGTTTGAACAAGTATCAGACTAGGCACTTAAACTCATTTGCTTGTCAGTGAAGGCATTTTTAGTTTTTATGTGCATATCTGATGCAAAAAAAACCAAATTTCTTCAGTCTGGACCAGGTTTCCACTTACTGTTTTAATGGCTTACTTGAAAAGGCACTTACGCATTGAGGACAACCAACCAACCAACCAACCAACCAACCAACCAACCAACCAACAATGCCCCTCCCACAGTGTGACTGGATTGGGCCACCAGATAAGTAGTTAAATAAGTCTAACCAAACCCACAGTGAGAGAAAACATAAGATCATGTCTAGGTTGAACAACTCAAAAAAACCCCCAAAAAATCAACATATAATTTCACTATTTAACTTTCTTACATACACACTGAGAAAATGACCATCATCGCTAAACTTTTCACACAATGTTTATTTAAAAAACTTGATTTTTTTATAATACTGTAATATTATACATTATGACTTTTGTCAATGAATTGTCAATTTTAACTTTTAGGTACATGGATATCAGCCCTGAATACTAGTTCCCAGTTTCCTTGGTTTAAAATAACTGGTACTAATCCTAAAACATAGCCATTCTTACCTTCACCAAGTGTATCCTCTTTCATCATGGAGAGGAGGGACAACACCTCAGACTCCAACTTTACATGACATGTCTCAGCCCGCTGGAAATAGAAATTACAGAAAATTAGGGGGGTAAAACTGAAAAGAAAATTTAGGAAAGAATAAAGAAACTGTTTTGAAAGGTTTTGGACTATTCTGAACTGTTATCTAGTGATGATGTTTTTGGAAGATATCACTTATTTATTATTCATTGGTATGGGTGACAGAAGCATTCAGTGGGAGCTGTGAACTTGCTTAAATACCACCTTGTTAAAATGAAAACCAAAGAATGTGCTAACTGTTTGAAGATTCAGCTGACCTTTAACAAAAATGTTCCATGAGATACGTAATGTTTTGGATTAAATAAGTATATGTGCATTTTATATTGGAATAATGTTTCACAGTAAAGCCAGAAATCTGTCGGTCAGACAATGGCCCTAGAAATAATACTTTAAGCTGATGAGATGGGATCAAAGGATTTAAATTCTTATGTTTGTGTAACTGAGATGAATTAAGGGGCACAAAGATAATGTCTAGTTCAACAGTATGCATTGAGATCCATGTGTCACGGATTGTTTTAATGTGGTTAAAGTTTTCGTGGACTTATTTCCTCTTGTCCTACCAGGCCTATTTTTTCTACTTTTTTTTTCTTACAGCCTCCAGCAGAGGGACAGCAGATGGAAAAGAGTAACTGTATAAATCTCTACTTCTGTAGAGATTCTGCATTTTAAACAGAACGATAAACAGTTATCTTCACACCTGTAGAGACTCCATCAGCTCACCCAGTGTTATCACCTCATCCTCATCTTCCTCACTGCCTTGATCCTGCCAGCAGTAATGAGTACTGAAGGCTGAGTGCGCCTCGATAGCTTCCAACCATTTCTGTATCAAACAAACAAACATGCCTCACAAGATTTAGACCATGTACTACTGTCTCAGTGTGGAAGCTATTTTTAGGAATTTTCTGTAATGATTAAAACCTGTTCTCACTTTTCTAGTAGCTTCCTGATCGCATTTTGTGGAGACTTTAAAATAATGGACGCTGTCATCAAAGCATTTGAGTGTGAAATAGCAGCTGCCTTTAATCTGTTAGAGCAAAGCCACATGCTGATGTACATAGAAGTATAAATGGATCTACTAATACACGTGTATTTTTTTATTATGAATTTTTGATCTTACACTACACTGGGCCTGGGTCAGGGCCTTGCAGCCTTTAATCTGAGTATTTGATGCAGCATCAGACCTGAAATGAAAAAATCAACTGAAATTAAAACTGATATTGATAACATATATAAACACCACAATCTGGTGGAAGAGTCCTTGATTGGTGTGTGTGTGTGTGTGTGTGTGTGTGTACATTTGGGTGAAAATTTACAAAATAGCTACATAGTGTACCCAAAAAATTCAAATAGAAGCCATCCGAGAAGCTAAACTTTTTTTTCTTCACGTTTTTGTCATGCATTTATATACATGTTTGTCTCTTAAATAGTAGAATATATATGCTCCAATGTCGAGGAGATCCATGTTCTCTCCGTG
>JAOUQZ010000004.1:12182978-12199720 GCA_028564935.1 Neosilurus hyrtlii
CATTTATATACATGTTTGTCTCTTAAATAGTAGAATATATATGCTCCAATGTCGAGGAGATCCATGTTCTCTCCGTGTTCCAGTTTCCTCCCATAGTCCAAAGACATGCACTTTAAGTTAACTGGATATTCTCGATTGGCCCTAGGTGTGAATGTGAGTGTGAATGGTTGTGTGTGTGTTGGCTCTGTGATGGCCTGGGGAGCTGTTCAGGGTGTACCCCACCTTCACCCAGAGACGGCTTGGATGAGCTCCAGTCTCCCCCAGCACAAATAAAGGATAAAGCTGTTCAGAAAATAAGAAACTAAAATTCCAATGTTTTGAAATGCTGTATATTGCATACATGGGAATGGAGCAATCTGATTGGTTTGATATCTAGGGGTTATTAGACATCATTCTGAGTAGATAATCCTGAAAATAAAGCAACAGCCTCTCACAATCACTTCGACCAGGCGGTGTCATCATTATTATATTTGCTTTTCTTGTTTTCATCTAGTATATACTGAAACTTGAATGAGTTGAAAATCACACCATTACAAAGCGCTTGTGCTCAGCTTGGTTGGGGCTCACATGCCTCTGTCATGGTTCATCATTCACTCATTTGCTGAACCACTTAATCCTCTACAAGGGTTGCGGGGAGGCAGATATCTATCTCAGCTAACACTAGGCCAAGGCAGGGTACACCCCAAACAGCTCACCGGACAATCAAAGTGCAGCACACACAAAACCAGGGTCAATTTGGAACAGCCAGTTAGCTTAATGTGCACGTCTTTAGACTGTGGGAGGAAACTGGAGTAACTGGAAGAAACCCATGCAAGCACAGGAAGAACATGTAAACCCCACACAGAAACGCCTGAGCACCAGGAATTGAAATCAGGACCTTCTTGCTGTGAGGCGGACATGCTAACCAATATGCTACCATGTCGCCCTTTGTCATGGTTAGAATATGTAAAAATAAACTACAAAAAGTTAGTTTTAGTTTGCCTTTCTTAATGTTTAGCACAACTGATGTCAAAAGAACAACAGAAATATCATATCAGTTTGTTTTAATTTCTTGCCATAACTTTCTTTTTGTAAGTAGTTCTATATAAGAGGCTTCATGAAATATCCTGTCGAGCTAGTTTATGTTAACCATCTCACTGCTTAGTATATTCTAATTAAAAGACACACCCACCTTCCCATTTATGGTTCTCAACACACACCCAACAATACCTATACTGAAAGGAGTTATTAAAATTACTGTTTCTGCTACTAATCCAGCATGTCTGTGAATGTGAAGAGGAAAACCTTTAAAACCACTCACTGTTTTGAGTACCATGTTAAAACTCCATCTTGAAGGATGACCCAATAGTAACGCCAGCCAAAGAACCTGGTGCTCTGAAGTGATATATAAATATATATATAAAGTAAATCATCGTACGACAGGGTTTACTTACAGCGTCTTAATTTTTTTTTTTTTTTAGCATAACAACATGTCTAACAAATGTCTGACACAAGCAGACTCACAATTCTCCCTTCATTTTGCAGCTGTTCTGCATATGGATAGATTTACCTGGGTAATTTTTATGAAATGACCCGTATGGATATCCCCATGTACACCCAAGTGAATTGACATGTGAAGGAAGCATAACATCGTGAAGGAAATAACGTTTTGCAATTTTTCTTCATATTCTTTAAGCAGACAGACTTCAGGAAGTTCGTTTTCTCTTTCTCTCTCTCCCTCCCCCCCAAGGATTAACAAAATATAGATATCATTCATTACATAGATATGTCAGAGAAGCAACTAATCCTGTTCCAAATAGGGCTTAACTCTAAAAGAAAAAAAAATAGATAAATTAACTAAAAAAAAAAAAAAAGATATTTTTTAACCTTTTAATTTTTTTTTATCATATACAGTATGATAGTTTACCACTATTAAGTATGCTCTGTGTGTGCATACACAGGCTTACACATGGACACACACCTTTGCATGCACACACACCACACACCGTAAAAAGCACACGCACGCACGTACACACATACACAATGTATACACACACACACCCCTACCTTCCAAAGAGGGCCATCAAACATCTGAACGTAACGCCTCAGACCCTGTGAAGAAATAGCATTGCTAAGAACTTTGCTTCCAGTGCAAAAATCACTGCTGTTACAGGAAATATTAATAAGCAATAATAAATATTTCATAATGGAGTGTTTTGTCAAAGCAAAGACATTGTTGCCCCTGAAGTTGATTATTTTCCAAAACAATATGTCCTAATGTGTTTCCTTTTACAGATTTATTAAATAATGACTTTCATACTTACTGCCTGTATATTGTTATATTTACTGCTGTGGAACATCTCAGAAGCAAGTTCATTCCTGTTCTCACTTACATTATTCATAAACATTCAAGGTCATTCATTCATGGTCTTCAGCCAGTTAATGTTAGATGTCCCAAGATGAAGATATAAACAATGGAGTTATCGTGCCTTTGCTGTCGCCACACGCAAACTGTGGAACAAACTACCCCGAGATATCAGCTCTATCACTTTTTAAATCCAAGCTTAAAACTTATTTTTGCTGTGACATTATTCTGACATTTTCTTGGTTTTCTGTTGATTTAATGTGTCTTATATTGTGACTTATATTGACCTTATGATGATTTTATACTTGATTCTTATCTTTTAATTCTGTTTTATTTGTCTTTACTCCTTACTGTAAAGCACTTTGGGCACCGCTTGGTTGTTGCAAAGTGCTATAAAAATAAAAGTTGATTGATTGATTATAGGAGCTATAAACAGTTATTCTCCCATCTAGAAACTACAAAGTGTAAAATCCTCCATCTCCATCTTGTTTCAGATGCGCAGTGTCTTATCTGTTTGATCGTCATATTTATGAGTTTCTACTACCTGCCTGCTTATGGCTTGAGCATAGTAAGTGTCAGATAGTAAGGCCGGTAACATCTAAACAGCACGGACAGCTACTTTCATGACATTTTTAAAACGTGCCACAATTGATCAGGTCGAAACACAAGCATTGTCTAGAGTGGCTGCAATCAGCAGCTGGAAACCAGGGCTTATAAAGTACTGACGCTGCAGACTCCGTTTATAATTAAATATCTTCTTATGGAAAGCTTTATTAACATATAAACATTTCTCCATTATCTGTTTATAAGGTGCAAGTTTTTGTGAATGAGCTATTACCAATTAATACAACAGCGTATTACTATAATCTTGTATGACTTATTGACACCTTTTGACCAATCATAAGCCAGAATTTTACAGTAATGTAGATTAAATGTAAACAGTGTAGTGTAGCGTGTCTGTGTGTTGCACTCACTTTCATCAATGTGCCCTCCAAGATCTGCCTCATTTCTGTGTCCATTGCAAGATCAAACACAGTCTGACCTGAAAACACACCATAGTAAAAAAAAGTAACATCACTGAAATAACCACAAACTCACCTCCATTTATAGGAAACAGACAAAATATTGTTAAATTCTTCTATTTACTATTAAACAAGATTTTAAAAAGCCCAACATTATTATTTCAAAATCACGTAGATATGCCACTTCTCCCACAAAATTTATTTCAGCTTGATGTTACAACTGATAACTGAAAAATCATGCGTAGACAGAATTGTTCTTCCAGCTCAACTCAACTCACACTAAGAATGATTATTTTATTTTATAAAAATAGAATCTTATGAATAAAATAAAAAATACATTTCCTTGTGGCAAAAATAAACTTTAACTGGTTTCCTTACTTTCCCAGTAATATTCAGGTGTACAAATGAACATAAATATCCCTTCTAAATATATTTTATTAGTATTTGAAAGCTGTTTTCTGTTGGCAAATTATTTTCATTTATTCTTTATTATTTTTTCATTATTCTGATATACTTCTAAAAACAATAATTAAAACAATCAATAATCTACTTAATTGAATGTCCCATTTTCCATTTCAATTGTGAAAAAAAAGATAAATTCAACATACATGAACTGGAGAGAACGATCATTAATATTCAACAATATAAAATAAAACTATTATAAAATTATGCCGCACAACATAAAACAAACCTTAGTTGTTACCGGCTGCAGTAGCATATCTGGCATTGTTTTCTCTTATGTTAGTTTGTTCTTTTGTATTTTTCTTTATCTTTCAAAGGCTGAAACGAGTTTTAAAAAATAAGTGGCTAGTAGGATTCCCCTCTACTAAACTTCAACAAGATTTCATGCTACTTCATGTTCATTCCAAAAAAAACCCTGCAAATGTGTAATGCAATATTTTTGCGTTTGTCTGACTTTTGTAGATGATGGAGACGAGGATGATGATTATTTTGTTACCGTTCTTGTTCTTGATATTGGGGCTGGCTCCATTCTGTAGCAGTTTGACTGCACACTGTTTCTGGCCTCTGTATGCAGCACAGTGTAATGGTGTATTACCCAGCAGGTCCGTGCAATTAATGTTTGGAGGTTTCTTCCGGTTCAGCTATGTTCAGAGAGAAACAACATGCAGCAAAGATTTAGAAAAAATTTACACATTAGCAATTTACAACAATGACTAGACTACTTCTAAAATTCAGTGTAGTGGTGTGAGCATGAAGACGAATGGCTTCCTTCAAGTAAATGAAACATTTTTATTGCATTATCCCAGTGCATAAACCTTTTCAGTATATACTATTTGTGAATGACACAATCTGATTGGTTCACTTTCTGGGGCATAACAGACATTAGTATAAACTACATGGGAATGGCGTGATCTGAGCGGTCTGCTATCTTGGGATTATAAATCATTACTCAAAGTGGATAATGCTTGAATCAAAACAACAATCAGTTTGTCACAAACACTCGAACAGGGAGCTTCATCATTATCCCTCAAATCAAATGTCATTTTAGCTTGCTTTTATTGTATTTCTTTGTAGCAAATATGAAAAATAATTTTAACTAGTATGCTAAGACACCTTTTCGGGCTATACTACATTCCTGGGCAAAAAACACTGAAATCGCATATTTGTAGCTATAGCGGCAAAAGTGTGTAACAGCCAACAATACATCATTACCAGTTAACGGTGATGGTTTGTCTGAACACCAGTTAATTCAATCAAATACTCCGTTTTATGACTAATAAACGCCCCAGCCCACACCGCCAAGGCCACTGAAGCTTGGCTTGACAAGAACGGCATCAAGCTCCTGTTCTGGCCGGGACAGAGTCTAGATCTGACCCCAATAGAGAACATCTGGGCATACATCTAACAATAATTACAATAGTTCAGTAACACCACTGAACTTTGGGAGGCTGTCAAGTATGAATGGACGAATTTGGACATTTCCAGATGTAAGACACTTTCAGCGGGTCGAAACAAGAGACTTGAATGTTTGCGAAAATCTAAAGTGAAAGCAATTCCATATTGACTATTTAATAAAATTCGCATAATTATTCAATATATTTATACGGTATAGTCAATAATAACAAACATTTTGGAAGATATAGACATGGCTCATGTTTTTTTGCCCAGGAAGAACTTTAAAGAACCAAACGTGCACCATTAAGCAGGAGTGGATATAAACAAATCATTTTAATTAGTTGTTTTTTGGGTGACTTTTTTTAAATGCTTTAAAACTTTCCTAAAATAAAAACTACTTTTTATGTCATGAATTGGGCGGCACGGTGGTTTAGTGGTTAGCACGTCCGCATCACAGCAAGAAGGCCTGGGTTTGATTCCCAGCTGTGTGGAGTTTGCATGATCTCCCCATGCTTGCGTGGGTTTCCACCGGGTACTCCGGTTTCCTCCCACAGTCCAAAAACATGCACAATAGGCTAATGGGCTGTTCCAAATCACTCCTAGGTGTAGGTGAAAGTGCGAATGGATGTGTGACTGTTGGCTCCGCCCTCGCCCAGAGTCAGCTGAGATGGGCGCCAGCCTCCCCACGACCCTAATTAGGATTAAGCGATTCAGAAAATTAACGAATGAATGTCATGAATTGACCAGTTTCAGTGTCATTGACATTGACATGAGCATAAGAGTCAATCAGCATCACAGTGCATAGGGACGACATAGGGACAGACGCTGTACAGCCATAAAAATTCAGCTCTGTTGTTTCTAAAGTATGGCACGCTACTAATATTATAATTATTGGAAGAAGTCTCCAGTGTCAGAGGTTACGGTGTTACATTGATCTGCATGCTCTTTTTTTGGCATAATAATTTCAAAAGAAAAAAAAACTGCTGAGGGAGGGACTGTTTATCACTTATTATATAAAGCAAGTTGGAACAGGAACTAATTTGTCTTTCAACAGCATTAATTACAACTATACATGGATCTTGTTCTTAATACAAATTGTCACCACTAGTAAACTACTGTGGAAAAGGAGAGCACTTCAAGACAAGCTGTTAGGGGGAAAAATTTTTAACATCTAAGCTTGTGATCTTATTTACTTTCATTGCTAAAAACTCCAAGTAGATGTTTTTGTAACAGGAAGCATGCCCCACAAAATACAAGTAAACCATGTACACACATCACATAAGAATGCAACATCAAGAAGGGGAAGCAGAATAACCACTTGGGTTTAACACAAAGAAGCTGGAAATAAGAACATAAACTTTTCCCTCAATGTCCTCTCAGGGAATGTTGCTCAACATGTTTATGATGCACATGATCATCAGGTGATAAGCTGTAGTGCTGGTACCAGTTTTGACAGGGTAGTTGTGGCGCCTTCTCGAGCTGCTTCTAACATCTGCTCCTCCAGCTTCCTCTCCTCAGTTCGCTCAGCCGCTGACAGGGCAGAAAAAAAAAGGTACTGACATTGAATCAAGATGCAATATCACGCTGATTTGGGTGTAAAACTAAAAGCATGCATTTCCTGTCATGCCTTGAATCCATGTGAGGAATCATGGCAAAACACCTCAGTTTTCAAGTCATTTTTCAAAAGCACACAAACAAATACATAAGTATATATTTTTAAAGGTGTTGTCTTAGCATTTACCCTAAAACCATAAGGTTGCTTTCACACAAGGCATTTTCCATGATCACCAGCATGAGTTTCCCATGTAATCAGGGTTACCACATCTCAACAAAATTTCTAGAAGTATAATGTGTCAAAGTCCACACAAATAAGCCCGAGTGGAAGCATTGGAAATGAGAGACAAATTTTTTTTCTTTTTCTTAATGTTTGTATAGGAAATAAATTCAGTTTTCTGCTCATATTTCTGATTTGTAGTATCTGAAATATGTCTTTTTCCATCCATTCCTCTTCGAATCTCCAGTACACTGTCTGCACTCTCTTTACCATAACCTTACTCTGTGTATATGGATTAGAATTCATTCCTATTATTTACTTTAAAACATGGTCATGCTTGCCACGCACTATTAGTTCACTCTACCAGCAAGAGTGAAGCTACCAACCCAAGGACGGAGAAGATTAGCATGATCTTCAAGACACGTGACCATCCCTCCAACACAGTCTGGATCACAGTGCACTCAGAGAAAAGAGCTATCCACCCTCTACAGCATAAATAAATCCATGTACACTAATCATGGCTACCATTACTGACTGAAAGGAGACAGACAGTGGTTTTTGCTCCCTTGATTCTCAGCCACTAGTGTCGTTTAAAACCGCAACAAAAAAGCCACCGCCCTTGAACTAGCCTGAGTTGGAGTATAAACCCAACTGTGTCAACCCTGCATTTAATCCTAGGAAAAGTGGCCTTGCAGTAAATATTCCAAAAAGTCCAAAAAGTTACACTTTTGAGAATAATGCAAAGTGAAAAGAAGCATTATTTAAGTGCATGATCAAATATAATATAAGGAGAGTTATGCCACTTAGTCTCAAAAATAAATAGCGTTTAGCGTAGTATATCCTGCATGGGAATTACGCAATTGGTTCTCTTTCATGGCATAATTAACAATGCTCTGCAAAAAGCGAGGTGGATGTCGCTGAATAGTCCCCAAGATGGAACACAATATCATCCTCACCGTCGAAAAATTATTTCTCATTTCATATATACTACATGGAAACAGTGCAACCTGATTGGTTCGCTATCTTGGGCTAATTAGCAATTATGTGCCGAAAGTGAGGTGGATGCCGCCGAATAGTCCCGAAGATGGAAACAGTCCAGTCAGATTGGTCCACTGTCTTGGGAATAGAAATCAATATTCTGAAAGGATAATGCCTGAATCAAAATGACCGGCACAGTCTGTCACGGTCAGTTGGAGCAAAGATGGTCATCATTATCATGCTTTATAATGGGAAAATAAAATAATTTTATAACTATTATTGTAGTTTTAAATATTGTTTTTCTTATGTTTCCACAAAGTAACCAGTTTGGCTAGAAGGGAGTCTTGTTCCCTAGCTATATGATGGCTTCTTCCCAATGGTCTGTTCCTCGGGGCAGGCCAATAAAATTAGGTGAAAAAAAAAAAAGCCTAATTCTTGAAAATACAAAAAACAGTAAAGATACAGTCCAAAGAAACAAATATTCACCTGCTGTTATACTAAATATCAGCATTCCTAGAACACTGTTTAACCAATCAAATTTGTGGAACAAAACTAACTACTGTATATTTGAAGACAGCTGCAATGTCAAATAACAGCATTTTTACAAGGCTTGGTTTTTTTTTTTTACGGAATGCATGACATCAAATATCCTATGCTGGATAATGGGAGCGGACGTACCCTCCAGCATGCTCCTGATCTCCTCGTCATGTGTGATATCTTTGGGAATCTGAGCTGAGCCATTAATGACTGAAGGACAGGCATTGTATTGAAGCAGCAGCATCACTACCTCCTACACAGAAACATGGAACCAGACAAGTAAAAGACAAAAAGATCCACATAAATTATACCCCAGAAATCACATGTTAATAATATACAGATAGACATGATACAAATGTTTCCGGGACATTGGTCGACGGTGGGTCCTGAGTTCTATCGAAGTGGAAGGATCACATTTCTATTGAGGATGTCTACATTAGGATTGGAAATCAGCCGAAGCTTTGCCAACAGATACGAATGAAGTTTTTTGGACACCTGGTGAGGAAAGAGGGCATAAACTGTAAGTTGTTCGTAGAAAGATTGCATGGAAAAAGACTAAGACGCCAGCCTTGCAACACTTGACTAAAAGACCTAAGCCAGCACTGCAGCATGACGCTCTATCATATGATTTCAACAACCAAAGACCGTGAGCTGTGGAAAGAACAAATCGGCAACCCTGGATGACAGGACGCCAACACAACAACAACAACAACAACAACAACAACAACAACAACAGCACACAGACCTCAGTTAAGGAGATAGTTCATGTTTTCATGCATAAATATGAACAAAATAAATATGATATGATGACAAAATATAATTTTTTAAATAATAATATAATAATTTCAACTTTGGATGAAAATCTATGTAGCTACACAAGGAAAATTACAAACACATTCATTTGTAAGAGGTGATTAAATAAAGAAGAAAAAAAAAAGGTAGATATTTTTTGGTAGTGTATGCAACAATCACAGTAAAACTTTGCAATCATTTCTGGTAAGTGCACAAATTGCATTTAAAATTATATTCTGTATTTAAATTTGTATTTACCCTGTCAAAATTCAGGCACCACACAACTAAGTACATCATGCACACAGTGTGCTATAAAGAAGTATTAAAGGAAGTACGTGAATTAAGAAACAATAAAAAAAAGAAAGTATAAAAGAGCAAGCCTCTATCATTTTTTAAATTTAAATAAATATTTAATTTCGTAATGCATCTGTCACCAAAATATCTTATTGCATTTTAACAAAATCTTACTGTATTATATTGTAAACAAACAGACTTTCACCAATATGATTTTGTTGGCTAAACAAATGTGTGTTACTCAAAAATTTCAATTTATAACTGTTCTTCTCCTAACTTGATTTAGAATATCCCCATAACAAAATAAACTTTTATGTGCTAAAACAAAATAATTATGGTTATGTTTTTAAAAAAATTCATGCATGTAATCATTCATTTGAGACATTATATTTTTTACCATTTAGGGCATATGAAAATTTCATGCTTTCACATAAAGAAAAAATGTATCTTGCTTAACACACTCAGATAATTAAAAAAATCCAAGACACTAACAGTAAAAGCCACAAACGTTGTTTCAGTCCTCATATATTGAATAGAACATTAATATAATATACCTGTCGTCCTGTGAATGCTGCTTTATGGAGTGGGGTGTCTCCTACATTGTTTGTCAGATTGACATCTGCTCCAGCCTGAACCAGAAAGTCACTTGAATTTTTAGCCATTTTATTATTTCATAATGAAAAAAAGGTTCGTACTAACAACATTTACCTTTAGCAATTCCTCCACCACATCCCTGTGTCCGAAGTAGCAGGACAGATGAAGTGCACTCCATCCAAAATTTGACCTATTCTTCCCTAAAAGCATAAAATACTACATAGTCTGTCTTACAGTCTTACAGTCAGCAGTATGGACAAAAATAACACACAACAGGCAAAAGTGTCATCCTGGTGCCACAATGGTTGAAATAATGTTGTGAAAGTGTCATTTACGGTTCGCCTATAGTAGACAAAATATGATAAAGAGGTAGATAAAATGTGATAAAGTATACTCTAGGATGTCCAAACAGTAGATTAACATGTTCTAAACCACCCTTCAGATGAACAAAGATAAAAAGCTCACAACAATGTTTCTTTGTACAAGAAACTAATCTGACCAATCAGAATCCAGCATTTAATCTGAACATGGTACACATTATTCAATCTTTTCTTTTTGGTTTGTTTTTAGATAAACCCATGCCAAATGTATTTTTAAAAATCTATATAAAAAGTGGGCACAATACTATAAAAAAATGCAATGAACATACACAATACCTTTACAGTTTATGTCAAATTTTGTTTCTCCTTTTATTTTAGACATTAACAGCCTTTGAATTCCTGCCAGGTTCCCATTTCTGGCATTCTGGAGAAACTGATCCCCTGGATCCACCATTTCCATTACCTTAAATAGAGAAGAAAAAAGGAAAGAAAAACAAAACAAAACACAATATCAATGGCCCAAATACTAACCTGTGAAGCACACCATAAATATGTCAAATATGCAGGCAATCCATGTTTCTAAAACCATATGGATTGACATAATTCTGACTAATAAACTTACTGAACACTTAGCACATTAAACAAATTGAGCTAATTAACACCAGGACCTTAAGTGTTAAAATTTTTTTCAAAACATACAATAAAAAACAGGATTATTGATAGTGTTGAAAGAATGATTTTAAATAATCTACACTCACCTGGATTATGAACAAAATGTTTCTCATATCTAAAAACTATGAATAAAATTATATGAACAAAATTATGTGGACACCTGACCATCACAACAGTGTGTGACTTCTCTAAACTCTTGCCACAAAGTTGGAAGCACAAAATTGTATTGGGTGGTTCTGTATGCTGCATCAATAAGATCTCAATTAACTGACTCCAAACCTGTTCTAACATAATAATACTCTTGTGCACAGAGTAAGAGCCATAAAGACATGGTTTGTGAAGGTTGCAGTGGAAGAACCCTTGTGTCCTATACAACACCCTGACCTCAATCCCACTGAACACCTCTAGGGTTGAAATGGAACGCCAACTGCACAGTAGGTCTTTTATTCAATATTAGCCTAGTATCTCTAATGTTCCTGTGTCTGAATGCAGATTCTCACTGATACTCTCCAAAATCTAGTGGAAAATATGTTGTTATTACAATAGCAAAGGAGGACCTAAATAGGATGTTCGAAAGAGACATCAGGGTACGATGGACTGGAGTGCACAAACTTTTTTTGCCATAGAATGTAGATTATACTAGACTACAAAGGAAAAAGTATTAATATTGTGATGATCTGTAACACTTTGGGTCTGTCTTGTTGACAGAAATTAGAAGAAAGGTGACATATAGAAAAGATAAGTAGAAAAGAAAAAAAAAAAATCAATAGCTGAAGAAACTAACAGAGGTTTAATGGAAAAAAATCCACACCATAAAAACCCAGTAAAGTGTCAGCTGCATATCTGAATGTTCTGCTGTCCAAACAATTATATATCCCTGTAAGGTATTTTATGTCTCTTGTAATTAATTTTCTATTTGAAGATGGCAGTTGTGCAGTTTAAATGTTCCGGTAATACTGTTCAATAAATACAGACTTTTGGCGGCATGTTGCAAGAAAAAATTGTTGTGAGATAAATCCAGTAACATGACCAGAAGAAAAGCCTGGTCCACTTTCTGAACCAGATGTCATGATGGCACTCTTCCTTCTGAGATACTTTGAATATCAACCAATGCTCTTATCCATCTGATACTGTTCTCTTCATAAACTATAACCTCAGAAAAAGGCATTACCTCTCCAAATCCAATTCTTTGTGATCTATTATAGGATAACGGACATCAACTCACTTTCTGGAGTTCTACCTCTCTGAAGACTTTGGCTCCAACCCTACTCATGCCCTTCTGACCATCTAACCATAGCCTTAGAGTGAAACGAAAGGCAAGCCTCGAAACCTCTCAAGTTACACATGAACATATGCAGACTTTCATTAACTGGTGGTTTTTATTTACAATTTCGAAGTTGCGACCTGCTAAAATCCGTTTGATAGTTTGCATTAGCCAGTTTGAAAAGCCTGCAGTTTCACTCTCGTGAGTAATTAAATATTAACAATAAATATTTAATTAACAAATCAGATATAAATGAATAAACTTCAGATTAAAATAAAACTAGGCACAAATACAAAAATCATACATGCTTCAGTTCACAGACATCAAACAAGAGTCCAGTCGTAGATATGAAAGGAAAAAAAATAAATAAACACTGCACCATGTATTCTTATTCAGATTCATTTGGTACAGACAAAAACACAGGGTGATCATGTGACTTTTTGCATTACAATGCCACCATGCCAATCCCTGCCTCCACAGATTTTTGTTATCTCCACGAAAAAAAGGTTGATGAAACAGGGCGTTTTAGTAGAAACAGACGTAACTATTCATGCAAGCTAAGGATTAAGTTTGGGTTTAATTTCCTTTTAAGAAGTTCTTTATCAGCTAAAAGAGGTGTATTGTATTTTGTTTGGAGATAAGACCTGCATAAAGGTAGATCTCCAGAAACGGGGTTGATGACCACTGTTATAGGATCTAATATCCAATCAATCATTTTGCGGGTATCAGCCTGATACTGATACAGGGCATCAGATTGCTGCCATCTCGTCTTTCTAATCCCTCCAAGTAAAATCGTTTCATTAATGTCACATTATTTTTCTCTCTTTAAAACGCTCCAGTTACCAAAAAGGTTCCTAATCATTGCCTTCACTGACAGTGACAAAAAAAAAAAAAAAAAGCAGAGAAACCACTGTCTTGTGACTTCCTTATCCTGACCAGGAAATAAAAATAATTCTGCAAGGCAGTGCTGCACAGGATTCCCTTTTGTTTTACATGGCTTTTCACAAAAATGCTGAAAGTAGATTATCCAAATACAATGATCCCTTTTATTAAGAAAGAGCTTTATAAAACTGTGACATGTCTAATTCAGCCTGTAATTACTACTGAATATAAACCACTCTGTGTCGGTAAAGTACTTTCATTAAAAACAACAGTGGAATCATTTGGGAAAGGCTTTAAAGGAATAAAACACTCAGTTAGGATGCTATAGTCAGATATAATCATGAAGGAACATATAATATAAAGACTGACTGAATGCCTTTATTGATATTGTAAATACAATTTAAATGAATCAAGCTGCTCCAACATGGTGCATAACAGGCAAAAAGGTATATGGCTGATACAAGGTGTAATATTGCACCAGGGATTACTTAGACACTACCCAAAAGTGGAGCTTCAGATAGATATTTCTACTGATGAGTGTCCAAGGCTGGTGTTAGAAGAGTACCGTAGCTCCTTAAAGGGCTGAACCAACTTCAGCCCTGGAGAAAATAAATAAATAAATAGATATCCCCTGTGTTTCCTGACTTTGGTCTGGAGTGAAAAAATAAAAGGTTAACACTGAGGGTTTTTTTCAGCGCCATTCACTAGCTGATTTCCACATTCATTTGTATCAACTGTCATGGTAATTTAATTATCTGTTTAACAGGTTCATGTTCTGTGTTGCCGTTGGACTTTAGTATTTGTTCTGCGTGACAAAAGTTTGTCTGACCACCTGAATACCTGAGTTAGATTGTGTGGGGTTTTTATGGGGTAACCATTCAAATCATGTAGTTGTTTTCTTATGTTTTCCCATAGTACATACTAAAACGTTGAACAGGTAGAAGAACACACCTTTATAGAAGACAGTTTCATTACATTTCTGCTATGTATACTAAGCTCATCTGATCTGCCTCCATAATGATAAAAAAATAAAAAATAAATAAACATTAAATAAAAAGGTTTTCGTTTGCTTTTCTTTATTTTTCGACAGAGTATATTCTAAACTCTTATAGAGTGTTAAGTACATGCTGTAACACTAATGCACCTACTCGCACTTATGTCACATTAAAAATTTCATCGGAATTTAGTGTATCTATTTTGTGTAAATGAGGCAGCTTGGAAATACTGGAGCTTGATCTTCTAACATTTGGATCAATAACCCAGAATTACCAAACTGCCACTGTTGGGCCCATGAGCGAGGCCCTTAACTCTCAACATTTCAGTATATATATATATATATATATATATATATACACATACACACACACATACACACACATACACATATTATATATTATATATATACACATACACACACATACACACAAAGGGATGGAAATTAACACTAGGCCCTGTGACGAGTCAAAAATCTGTAGGTCAAATGAATTTAGCTAGCAAGTCATCCTGCTGGCAACCTGACAAATCCAACAGGCAAAAAAGTTATAGTGTTACTGACCAATAAATATGAAGGAGGACTGCTAAATTCCATCCCTGTATATGTACACACACAGATATATATATAAATAAATGTGCCACGCCCATTTTATATATACACACATATCACACATTAGTGAGTCTCACCATCAATAATGATTAGTGAGCCTGTTCCAGAAGCAGCCATGTAAACTCAAGCCATGCTACTATCTATACCGTACTGACCAATGAGCTTGAATGTTTTAAATGAGCAAATGCTTTCTTCCCCCACACTCTGGTCTTTCTATCACTTTAGTGGAGTTTAAGCTTCTTAAGTCTTCCCTGAACGGTGGATTGTGACGCTTCACCCTGACCCGTGGCTTACAGCTCTGAAATCAACTGCTGTTTGTTTTTCTTTGTGTATGCATGTGTGAGCGCATATATACATGTTGACGATGATAAAGATGATGTTTACATTATATCTATGGAAGGAGTCAGAAGTCTTTAGTGTCAGAAGGGCCCCAAGATTGTCCCGGGACAGAGTCCACACACACTGTGGCTTATATGTAAACTGTACAAAAATAAAGCTATAAACAAACATATAACATCATTCTAATCAAAATGACTTTTAATCAACTGATAAATGAATCAACAGATGAATGAATCAACCAATCACTGAATCAACTGCTGTGGTATATGAGGAATAGAACACACATCTGTATACTATTAAAGGAAAATCATCAACTCACACTTTATAAAGTGACCTGCAAAAGTATTCATATCACTTTTTCACATTTTTTCATGTTACAACCACAGATGTAAATGCATTTTATTTGTTATTTTATGTAATAGACTGACACAAACCGGTGCATAATTGTGAAATAGAAGGAAAATGGTACATGGTTTTCTAAAAAAAAAATGTATTTAAAACTGAAAAGTATAGCGTGCATTTATGTTCAATCCCTTTATTTCTTTTACCCCTAAATAAAATCCAGTGCAGCCAATTACCTTCAGAAGTCACCGAATTAGTAAAGACAGTCTACATATGTGTAATCCAACCTCAGCGTAAATACTAGGGGTATGAATACTATAGCAAGCCACTGTATTTGTCCTCTGTGTGTGTGTGTGTGGTTCGGGGGGGGACTTAACCACATGCAGATCCCTGTTCAAAAGTTATCAGAAAAAGTTTTCTAAAGATTTAAAATATCCCTCTCCTACCCTGCTACTATTTTATTACTTTTACTATTATTATTATTATTATTATTTCATGGCTAAACATTAATCTGTGTATTAAATATTAGCTTAAATTTTTAGATGAGGTCAGGAAGCAACTAGGGTGGCACGGTGACGTAGTGCATCCGCCTCCCAGTAAGAAGGTCCTGGGTTCGATTCCCGGGCACGGACGTCTCTGTGTGGAGTTTGCATGTTCCTTGCTTAAGTGGGTTTCCTCCAGGTACTCCAGTTTCCTCCCACTGTCCAAAGACATTGGGCTAAACGGCTGTCCTTAGGTGTGAGTGAGTGTGAATGGTTGTGTGTGTGTTTGCCCTGCGATGGTCTGGCGAGCTGGCCACGGTGTACCCCGCCTTTGCCCAGAGACGGCTGAGATAGGCTTCAGCCGAGGCAACTATTTGTGAAATCTGGATATCCAGGTAACTTTCATGTAGGATGTGTGTGTGTGTGTGTGTGTGTGTGTGTGTATACAGTTAAATGTTAATTTCACTTCCTTTTTAAAATCTCATTTACAAATAACATCCACAAACACTAAAACATCAGAAATAAGCATTAGACACTGTACTGCAACATGCAAAGTTATTGTCTGCTATCAACAAGAGTGTGTGTGTGTGTGTGTGTGTGTGTGTGTGTGTGTGTGTGTGTGTGTGTGTGTGTGTGTGTGTGTGTG
>JAOUQZ010000004.1:12224204-12253025 GCA_028564935.1 Neosilurus hyrtlii
CCCTTGAGCAAGGCCCGTAACCCTCAATTGCTCAGCTGTATAAAAATTATAATTGTAAGTCGCTCTGGATAAGAGCGTCTGCTAAATGTAAAAATGTTTTGTTGGATGAGCACTTTGTTATTTTTTACTGTTTACATATTCAAAATAAACTCAATGGAAGACCCTGAACAGCTCGCTAGACAATCTCAGAGCCAACACAAAAAGTCATTCACATTCACACCTTGGGGCAATTTGGGACAGCCGATTAGCCTAATATGCATGACACTGGACTGTGGACTGATGAGGAAATCAGAGTACCTGGAAGAAACCCATGCAAGAACGAGGAGAACGTGCAAACTCCAAACAGAAACGCCCTCGCCTGGGTCACAAGCACAGGACCTTCCTGCTGGAGGTGGACCTGCTTACCACTATGCCACCGTGCTATATATTACTTATATAGCATGGAATAGCATGGAATACTTATATAGGATATACAGGAATAATGCTGATTTTCTAAACCACTGCAGTAAGACTTACTGCAAGTTGCTGAGTCTCCTACATTAAACAGTAAAAAAATGGTGGTTTTTTTTAATGGTGGCTCAGTGGTTAAAATCTATCCATCCACTATCTACATAGTGTTTGCAGGTTGCAGTTGAACTGGGGCTGAGACTGAGTGAAAGTCTATCTGAGTGGACAGGCTGACAGTCTATGATGGGGAAAACAGAGAGACAAACATTCTTAGTCTCATTCCCTCTCACAATCACACCTATTGGTAATTTAAAGTAACCAGCTGTCCTAATTTACATGCCTTTGAATTGGAGGGTGGGATGGTGGCGTAGTGGTTAGCACGTCCTCACAGCAAATAGGCCCTGGGTTTGACTCTGGGGCTTTAGCGTTTCTGTGTGGAGTTTGCATGTTCTCCCGGTGCTTACGTGGGTTTCCTCTGGATACTCTGTTTTTTTTCCAACAGTCCAAAAAGAACATTAGGCTGACTGGCTGTACAAATTGTTGTTGAGCGCATGTTAGCTCTGCAAGCTGTTCAGGGTGTACCCCACCTTCACCCAGTGTAGGCTGAAATAGGCTCCAGCCTCCCTGCGACCTTAATAGCAACTAAGTGAGTTAGTGAGTGGCCAGTTGTCCTAATTTTTTAAATAGAAAATATTTCTTTGAGTTGTTGAAGTAAACCGGCGTGCCCAGAGGAAACCCATGGGACAATATTTGAATATTTTTAATTTTGATATACTATATTAGTCCCACAAGGAAAACTTTCCTCTACATTTAACCCATCCAAAGTGAGCACACATACTCAGAGCAGTGGGTGGCCACATTGCGGCGCCCAGGGAGCAGCTGAAGGTGCTGCTTACTCCCCTGCCACCACACATTTTTCCTGCCTTCATGGGAATCGATCCAGCAATCTTTCGGTCCCAAACCCACTTTCCCACGACTGGCCCCATATCTGTAAACACAGTAACACAATACTGGGGCAGCCATGGCCTAATGGTTAGAGAAGTGGGTTTGGGACTGAAAAGTTGCTGGTTCGAGGGGACCCCGCCTCTTCTGCCTCTATTTTCATGGCTGAAGTGCACTTGAGCAAGGCACCTAAACACCAATTGCCTTCTGGGCACAGCAATGTGACTGTCTACTTCTGTGTGTGTGCGCGCTCATTGTTTACGTGTGTGTGCTAATTTTGATTGGGTTAAACGCAAAAGTCAAATTTCCCTTGTGATGAGTCTGTTATACGCGCATGCGCAATGGCTTACTAATGGTTTGTGTTACCTGGCAGTTATGCGCATGCGTCCTAGCTGTCTTGCGGGACGTCCTCCAGTTATGCGCATGCGCAGTCGCCTTGCAGTTGGCGTGTGACTGGAGATACTAGTTGCGGGCAGTTGGCTAGTCAGCTAATCTACATCCATATCAGTAAAATTGACTTCATAGTTTATTCTAATTGAGAAAAAATACATTTATTTGATACTAGGTGCTAGTTAGCACTGTTTTGTGTATGACTGTTTTGTTATAGCTTGTGTTTTTCTCTGTCGCAGTGTGTCGGGAAGTTTGGCGGCTTTATGCTCTGCATTGTTTGGGAACCGCCGGTGTATATTAGCTTGTAGCTAAGTTAACTTTAGCCGTTGTCCGAGTGGAGTGAAGCTCGGTTTTCTAGCGGCTCACTGTGCTAAGAGCATCTCCTGTTATCAGGATATATTGTACTGTGGTACTGACGGTAAAAAATATTCGTATTATTCGTTGGATTTGTTTAAAAATGGCCGCAACCGCTTTTGAGATGGACGGAAGTGTGATGGAAGGGGTGAGTAACGTTAAGATTGCTTTTTATTTTTTAATTTAAACACCTTCCACAGATGTAACTAGCTATTAAATATCGTTTAAAAAAGTCTGTGCGAATAGTAACTACTGGTAAGTCTGGAAAAACCACCCATATGTTGTTGTTTTTTTTCCTTTTTCAGGGAGGACAGATCCTGAGGGTTTCAGCTGCACTCGGTTGTATCCAAAACTCTTCTCTGAAAATCAACAAAATCCGTGCAGGAAGGAGTACCCCGGGATTAAGGTGATGGATCCATCTGTGACAAACACGCACTGAATGATAATAAATATCACCAGGCTTAATTCGAGTGTGTGTTATCCGAGCCCATGTTGTGAAGTCCTCACCCCCCTCCCTCCCTAAGTCCTGAAACAAAGCCAGGTTTTGCTTGTTGAGTCTGACCTTCATCCATGAGCCCAGGTTCCCCCTCAGGGTGGTACATTTATGTTCCTTGCTTACACGTTTATCTGTGTATAGATTCTTGGATCACACTAGAAGCAGTAATGTGTCTGTAATAGGCTCTCTGTAGTGATGTTGAATGGAAGCCTTTGTTAGTTCCCTACACTAGCACATGGCCACATGAGCTCAAAGTCTCAAGCCTTTCCAGATCATCAGAATTGACATTATTTACAATGAAAGCATGTTCTGACTTCAATAAATGCATAAAATAAAAATTTGAAGCACATTTTTAAATAATTTTCCCTCAGAGTCTTTCAGTATTGGGCGGCACGGTGCCGTAGTGGTTAGCACGTCTGCCTCACAGCTATAAGGTCCCGGGTTTGATTTCCGAGCTCGGACGTTTCTGTGTGGAGTTTCTTGCGTGGTGTTCCTCCAGTGCTTGTATGGCTTTCCTCCGGGTATCCGGGTTTCCTTCTACAGTCCAAAGACATGCACATTAGGATGACTGGCCGCTCCAAATTGCCCCTAGGTGTGAATAGGCGTGTGAATGTGTTGTCCAGCGTGTACCCTGCGTTTGCTCCGTGTCGGCAGAGATAGGCGCAGCTTCTCCACGGCCCTAGTAGTGGATAAGTTGTTTCAGCAAACGGGTGAGAGTACATGATTAAAAACAGACTGTTTTATTGTGCGTAGCTGTAGTTCTGATACGAAATGGACTTCTCAGAAAGCATTATAAGGTTTAGATTTTAGAAGATTGGAGTATCAAGAGTGTTTAGTGTAATCTTTCTGAGTTTCGTGTAATCTACTGAAGCTCGGTGTTACAAGAACTTCAATATTTAAAAAAAAAAAAAAAATACTTGGTCTGGCATTTAAATGGACATCTCCTTGGTTTCATATGTTAATAATAATAAAAAAATTGCTAAGTAATGTAAGATCACATTTAGACCTGAGAAATAAAAAGCCAAAGGGGGATGGGAATATGGAGTATGTTAAGGTGTAGCCACGTGTTTCCATATCTGGTGTGATGCGAGTTATATAACAAGCTTTTGTGCAGTATCTTGTGAAAGCACTTCCACTTGTGTTGTATGGTCTACTTTTGTGTGGAACCACAGATCATCCTCGATAAGACTGAAAAGGTGAATGGTGGTACTTGGATGCATACATAATGTGTATCACATGATCGTTACTTTATTCACCCTTTTTGAACGTAACCATCAGTAGATTTAAAGGAGAACAATTTTCACAATACCCACAGTGTGTCATTTAGGCTCTGAAAAATTACCATTTTTTCTTAATTTTAAGACTTTCTTGAAATATCACTTCTTGAATTATAAAATAATTCATAATGTCAATATTGCATTTTCATATGGCCCAGCTCTGATTATTATTAGTAATATAAATCCTTTGTATGCAAATGTGTTCTGCAGATTTTATATATTTTTATTTGACGTGTGCTTTTAAATAAAGACAGCAGCAGGGAACATGAAAGTGTTTTTATTGTCTCACCCGTCAATAGACCTCAGCATCTGTCAGGCTTGGAGCTGCTGAGGGACATGTGTGATGGGAATCTGGAGGGAGCCACTGTGGGATCCTCGGAGATCTCACTGATTCCCGGGAAGCTCAAGTGCGGAAATTACATCGCTGATACACAGACCGCTGGGTAAGGAGAGCTTTTTCCACAACATTGAAAATAAAATGTGGTCATTTACTTTGTATTGATGTTCACCGGATTAAATTAAATGATCCTGGTGGTGAATTTAGGAGAACCTGACGCCTCTTTAGAATTTCCAAGTACTGCAGCCAGGAGTAACACAATTTTGTGTCTACTATCAAAATTATTATATCTAAATATATAAATAAAGAAGAGGTTTCTATGGGTGGTAAATTACAAAAAAAAACCCTACATTTTGCTTGTAATAATTTTTATTTTTCCCCGAACATTTCTTTTTACTTTCTTTTTTTAAAATGTATTTCTCATTATTTCATCAATTTTCATTCTTTTAAAAAAGTTAAAATGAACAAATTAATTTATTTTGTATTCATATATTCTGGCTATTAATTTCTCTGTCTTGTCAGTATTAAAAGTTTAAGGAGAGACAGTGTTGATTGATATCTGGTTGCAGTTGAAATAGTAAATTGTTGGTAACAAGCCAGTTTCATGTATGCTGTGTGTGTTGTAGGAGTGTTGGGCTTCTGCTGCAGATCTCGCTGCCCTGTGCGCTGTTCACTGAGGGACCGACAGAGCTCTGCTTGAAAGGAGGAACCAATGCTGAGATGGCTCCACAAATCGATTACACACTCAAGGTATATGCTTTTAGGAGTTATTTATCTTCTTTTCTTTATTTACTGCCACTTCATTTATTACTGCTTCTTCCTTTTTGCCACCTTCAAGTCTGTTTTATACTTTGCTGCCACCTTTGTCTACCTCTTGTTCTTTAGCATCTTAAGCTGCCTTTCATTTAAATTGGAACTCAGAGCTGGAAATGACATCACACCTGAGTTGACTGTAGACCAATAAAGATATTGGGAAACCAGTACCAGTGATTTTTGTAGTCAGGTTAGCTGTTGTTGGTAATAATTGGTTAATGGTGCATCATGGAGTATTTTGTGCATACAACCACTACAGAGATATATCTGTGGATAGAAGTTGAATGCTATGAGATTTAATGAGAAGCAAATCAGACAGAAGCCCTGATGAACAGAATACTAGTACAGCCTTCACTCTGATTATGCATGGAGCAGCCATCTTGGATTTTGAGATCCGTGTCAGTGAAATTCCTCCCATCTTTCTTGAACAGCAATGAAACATCTCGTCTTCCAATTGATATTTCCGAAGGGTGTGTCGGACATCCTGAGTTCCCAGTACAAATGGAAGGCTCCGTTAGCCTCCATCGTCTTCTTCTTCAGCACCTCCTTCTAATGCTTATTCTTCAGTGTCTTGTAGTCGTGGTTGATACTTTGATGTCTTGGTCTTCTGCTTCTGTCATATCTTCATTCTGCTGCTTTGTCTTCATTACCTTCTTTGTCTATTATTTTGTTTAGCACATCTTTCATCCTTTTGTTCATGTTCTGCTTCTTGACATGAACATGTTATACATTAAATATTATAAAATGTCACTTTGTTGAGCTGTTAGTTATTTTTATGGAATGATCTTGAAGTATGATCATATTTTGTCCTGTTGCCCATCCTTATTTCTCTCTTTTAGTAATATTTATTTATAAAAATTTATACTTAAAATGCTACAAATATGATCTACTCATTACCTTTTCTGTGAAAATAATCAGGTGTTCAAACCCATCGTGGAGAGATTTGGCGTACAGTTCGACTGTGATTTAAGAATGAGGTGAGCACATGGCCCACGGTGATTTTTCATATATAAATGATGCCACTCATTTAATGAAAATCTGTATATAACTACACCTTATCCAGTTTTATATTAATGATCAAGGCATTATTACAGGGCATTTCATATTTCTGCATCTTGTATCCCATTTTACCATTTTATTTATTTTTTTTTTATGTTTTAGTATCTGTCGTTTATTTTCGACTGTAACTCGGCTTTGTGGAATGTTTGCAGGGGTTATTACCCAAAGGGTGGTGGAGAAGTGGTGGTAAAAGTGAACCCTGTGAAAGAGCTGAGTCCCATCAACATGACCGAGAGAGGGAACATCACAAAGATCTATGGCCGGGCCTTTGTGGCTGGAGTGCTGCCTTTTAAGGTATTTAAATACTTTTCATGTTTTTCATTTATAACGCGAAATGTGAAGGATAGGAGAAAGCACTAACCTTTTTTAAGAACAGCAGTAGTTCACTGGTGATTGGTACTTTTCCAAAAATTCTTATTTTTGCAGTTGAGGTCTGAACATGCTCGATATATTTTTGTAACTCTTGAATAAATTTGTAAGCATGGGTACAGATTGAGACATCTGGTGTTCAAACCATGCAATTGCATTAGATTCATAATAATTTAATTATTTTATTTTTAGAGACCTAATATATGAGAGTTTGTTGTTTAGCGTATTATGTAAATCCAGAAATCAAAGTTTTGGGAAATTTCACTGTAATAAGCTCCTAGAAATTACATGACTTCATGAAGATGTCTATAATAAAATTCCTTTAGAAACTGCAAATTTACACCACCACCTTTGTCTAAAAGGGATCCTAATAAAAAGGAATTAAAAATAACTTCTCTAAATTGTTTGGTAAAAATGTATTGAACGATGCTATTGTAGGCAACAAGAACCAAAAAAATCATTCCAACAAGTATATTGAGGTAAAAATATGGCTGATAAAAAACCCTGAAAATACCAATTTTTCCGAAATTTTTTTTTTTAACTTTTGTGTAGCATGAATGAACTTCAGACCATATGGAATGGTTTAGTGAATGAAGAGATTAAAAAAAAATGTGAACACTATGCCTAAAAGGTTAAATGCTGTAATCAAAGTAAAGGGAGGCCACAATAAATATTACATTTTTTTTCTCAAACTCAAGACTGTTATTTTTATTACTATATATTGTTGTTTGTTTACTTATTCTCATCAATATGATCCAATATTACATGAAATAAATACATGAATAATACTTGTTTTCTGATTTATTTTCATTTTGTTTAGTGGATAATCATCACTGTATTTTTTTTATTTCTTCACTTGCTAAACCATTCCATATGGTGTGAAGTTCATTCATGCTATGCAAAAGTCAAATCATTTGCGACACCTTTTAATTTTTCTGAAAAATTGGTATTTTCTGTGTTTTTGTTTATTAGCCATACTTTTACCTCAGTATACTTGTTGGAATAATTTTTTTGGTCCTCATTGCCTACAATAGCATCGTTCAATACATTTTCACCAAAAATTATAAAGAAGTAATTTTAACTTCTTTTTTATTAAGAGCCCTTTTAGACAAAAGTGGTGGTGCATAATCTTCACTGCACACGACTGTATATAATTTTGAAAAATTAGATTTTACTTTTTTTTTTGGTCTAGTGTCCTCCTTTTGTCATCATAATTCACATCTCTATTGTTTGCAAGTTTAAAAGCTCGTTTGTATGTTTCTTGTTAGCTGGCAAAGGACATGTCCACCGCCGCCGTGCGCACCATCCGAAAAGAGATAAAAGATCTTTACATCAACATACAGTCTTTACAAGAGAAGGACAAGGCATGTGGAAATGGAAATGGAATTATGTAAGTTTTAAAAATCATCAATAAGCACAGATATTTTACACACAATTTTAAAATTAGTCTTATGGGTTATAATTGTGTAAATTTTTCCACCCAGAATCATCGCAGAGTCCTCTACTGGCTGTATTTTTGCTGGTTCATCTCTTGGGAAGAAAGGTAAGAATGATTACTTTAGCTCAAATTGTCATTTATTTCATTTGGTACATCGTTATGCCACCAGCTGGTAACAAAACAAGCTTATTTTCTCATGGGAAGTTCTGATAAATAAATAAGCTCAGAGACCATCTGTAAAGTTCGAAATAAAATTTCTGTCTGATTTAATTTGACTTGTTGTCCATCATCCTTCAGGTGTTTATGCAGATAAAGTTGGCATTGAGGCAGCAGAGATGCTCCTGAGGAACATCAGACACAACGGCTGCGTGGATGAGTTTTTGCAAGACCAGGTCAGGACTACACATTAGCACTCACCATCAATTTAAAAAAAACAACACACAAAATATTGATGTCTTTATTTTTCCATACTTTCACTGAGAGTAAATATCAAGAGGAGGAACTACAGAACCTTCCTGCAATCCATGAAAATAGTAAACATAATGTAATATAAAGATTTAGGCTCTGCTTGAAGGTGGAGCTCCTGATAGATATCTACACTGATACGTGTCTGAAGCTGGAGTTATAAGAGTGGCTCAGCTCTTATAAGAAGGCTGTGGAGAATAAATCTCCCCTGTATTTCACATTCTCGTAGCATGTACTACAGGGGATGCAGATATACTAAACCAGTGTTATTACATACTGATGATGACACAACTGTATGTTATTACATACATCCATATATGGATGTTGCCTTATTTTCATAACCCTAACACTGTCCTGTTTGTGTCAGGGGTGGGAGTGATGACGAGCACAAAGGAGTGATTACATCACACAAAGAACCGTCAGTTGTCAAATGTCTCCACTCCCAGCATTCACCGCTGGGAGTAGAGACATTTGACAACTGACGGTTCTTTGTGTGATGGTTAATGTAGACAAATATGAGCTCTCTACATAAAGTACAGTTCTGTGATTCATCTAAAAAAACTTGGTGTATTCTTGCACTAACCATGGACAGGAATCATTGTGAGGAATGTTTGTATTTATTCAGGTGCTTCCATCTTTGGGTTGGTGCTTGCTTTCGGTTTTGTTATTGCGCGAGCTATACATAACATCTAGTCAGTGACGGGACACCGACACGGGACAGCCATTGACATTTTATTCCATGCCTGTGGAGCTCAATTTAGGATCTCTGCTGAAACTCAGCACAGACAGTCAGTCACTAGCAGCAAACAGTAGCTTGGCGGGAAGTATCCTTAAGATGGCCCTGATTATGTGTCTGTCTCAGTATTGATAATGATGTGTACTTTTATGTAACTTTATTTTTATATATTTTTTATTCTCTTGATTGGCGGTTCCAAATTGCCCCAAGTGTGAGTGTAGATGGTTGTATGTGTGTTGGCCCTGCAGTGGTCTGACGAGCTGTTCAGGGTGTACCCTGCCTTCTTCCAGAGTTGGCTGAGATGGTCGCCAGCCTCCCCACGACTTTAACTAGTTTTAAAGTGTTTTAGATATTCATCTGTTTCTTTGACAAATGTTTTGCAGCTGATAATCTTCATGGCCCTGGCTAAAGGCACATCCCGGATGCGCACCGGACCAATCACTCTACACACACAGACTGCCATCCATGTGGCGGAGCAGCTTACTAAGGTGAGCACCATGTGAGGGTAAAAAAAGATTACTGGTTTTTATAGTTTATTGGAAAATGATGGTATGTGTGGGGGCACTGGAGCTCCGTGTTTTAACACTAGACTGTGCTGCTATGTGTTGTGCCTTGAAAATATGCCAGTGTGACTAAAACTGCAGATATTAATCTGTATGTGATAATAGATAATGTGGGATAGTGGATAGTTGTGATGTTTTAAACTTTCCTGCTTCTTTCCACACATTTCAGTTTCTACCATTTTGTGAAATTATGTTGGATGTATATGTTACCCCGAAGTAATGAGCAAGACTGTATCATATTCTATCATGGTGTCACATTTAAATTCCTGCTCTCGTTTTAGGCCAAGTTTACGATCCACAGAGCAGAAGACGAACACGCCAACAACGACACCCACATCATTGAGTGCCAGGGCATGGGCGCTACCAATTCCAACCTGTGACCTCACCTTCAGAGCGCCAAGGGAGACTGCTGGAGGTCATGTATCCGGAACACACTACTGTAACCAACCAGATGGTGCAAAGACGTTGCCGTCTCTGCGTTCCTCTTCACGCTTCCACATGGAATGGTCGCTTCTTTAGTCATTGAGCTGATGCTTGATCAGCCTGCCTTGTCCATGCTTTTTACAATAATCTCATTTCTCAAATGACTTTTGTTACTCAGGGTATTGCCTTACACTGTAACCGAGCGTCATCTGTTTTAGGAGCTTTTTTACTTTGCATTAATGATTAGTTGTTTAGAGTCTTCAGCATTTAACAAGATGGGTTTTCTTTTTTTTTTATCCATTTCCCACTTCGGCGTGCTGAACACGAGCCTTAAAGAAACTGCAATTTCACTATCGCAATCAGAGCACGGTTCAAATCCTGATTATGTGCATGGAACTAGGAATATATGTCACCAGTAATTTTAGTGCACCGTGTGTACATGAAGCTAAAAGAAAAAAAACAGTCTGTTGTCCCTGAACAGAAAAACTGAGTTCATGTAGCTGCTTTTTTCCCCCCTTTGTTAAATTATATAAGTTGATGTATAGAATGAATGACACACTGTGTATGTGTGTGTGTGCTTTAAAATTTAATTTGAAGCTCACTCTTTAGCTTTATTAGGATTGTGAGGTGGTGGGCTGGTTGGGTGGAATCCCTCAAAAGTGTTTTTTCTGTTTTCTTTTTTTTTTTTTTTTCCCCCCATTTGTAGTGGGTACTGCATTATTTAAGATAAGGGATCTTATGTTGTGATATTTGTTTGCCTCCTTTTTTGTTTTACTTTATGTGACAATGACCTTTTACGTTAATTTACTTTAAGATATTTTTGGAAGAGAAAAGATCAATAAAATCATTAAGAATATAGTAGGTTGTGTCCTCTGTGTATTCTGAAAGTTTGTGGCACGTGGGGTGTGCTGTGTAAGGATGCGGTATGAGTGTTGCCACTTTGAAGATTGTTCAAAAGATTTTATTCTATTTATACCACAGCAGTAATCCAGTGATTAAAAACTTTTTTTAATTAAAAGAATGACAATTTTTGAAATCTATTTGTAAATACAATTAGTTATTGAAGGTGGGTGGCTGGGTGTTGTTGCCTGTGTGTGTGTGTGTTTATGCTGTAGCAGCTATATGGTCATTCTCTGAACAGCCTCTATTTTCCCATCTTTTGGTAAAGCAGTTTTTTATGGTGAAACTGCTAATTGAAATCCGCTGATTTTTCATCGTTACATCTTCTGTTACAAAAGACATGTTACATGTTAAACCCGTTTTTTAAATTTTAATTTAAGTGAATGTTATGCCTTTAGATTTCACTAAATGAGGTGTTGCTGTAGAAATAACACGGCATTAGTGAATGGATAAATATAAACCTGCATTTGCAGCTGCATTTCTTTCAAAAAGCTGCTGTTTTAGAATTTAAAGATATATAACATTCTGACCAATCAGAATCAAAAAACGGCAATGCTGTGGTGTAAGTAGTTTTTGCCAACAGTAGTGAAGGTCGTTGTGTTCACACCCTGGGCCTCTTTGTGTTTTGAAGGAGTGGTAAGCAGGGTTACCCTCAGCAGATGGGAGGACAATGGTGTGAACAGAAGAATAGAATGAATTTGCATGGAGCCCTTGGGTCTGGAAAGGGTGCATCCATGATTGTCTGAGTGAGAAGATGCTTGCTGGGGGTGGGTGAGAGAGGGAGTGGCCTCTCCACAGTATTCATCTCCCTGTCACATCAGATTTGCAGTCAGTTACTGAAAAGATACCAAACGACTGTTTTAGGGCTTTGCTTATAAAATGATAGTGTTTAACATTTTATTATATTTCTTTCTTTTTTTTTTTTTTTTTTTAAATGTGATTCATCTAGTTTTAACATGTAATTTTACAGATGTATTAATTCATTTGCCAAACTGCTTAATCCTACTAGGCTCATGGGGAGGCTGGATCTCAACTGATTCTGGGAGAAGGTGGGGTACGCCCTGAAAAAACTAACACGTCCATCACATGCAAAACCAATCACATCTAGGAGTGATTTGGAGCAGCAAATTAGCCTAATGTGCAGGTCTTTGGGTGGAGACTGGATTACGTGGAGGGAGCTCTCCTCTGCAAGCATGGAGAGAACATGCAAACTCCTCACACAAATGCCCTTGGTCAGTCTGTGACTCGAACCCCGGACCTTCTTGCTCTGAGGCAGATGTGCTAACCACTATGCCACCAAGCCACTCTGATTGAATTCATGTGCATTTGAAAGGCATAACATGGTAAAGTGCACGTTCATGTTTTGCACATGATGACATATTACTCACAGGTTCACCTAATAGACGGACAAGAAATGTATGTTCTGTAAAGCCTTTAAACAGATCGATAGATAGATAGATGATTAATAATCCCCTGAGGGACATTTGGTTGTCATAGCAGCAAGATATACATATAAGGTGCAAATTAAAATGCTATAAAAATGTATATGAACATCTGTACAAAAATATTACTAAGGATTTGCCCCATACACATAGAACCTTTTAAATTTCTCATAGATTAAAAATGAAGGACACTTAACTGATCTAATTAATTTTTTTTTCAAAAGGTTTCTCATCATTTCCTAAAGTTTTCTGATTAAGTTCTTTCAGCAAGCGCAAACGCACGCACAGAATTCTTGAACTCCAGCCTGATGAGATTTACAGCGCTTTGTTGAACATTCATTCGTTCATTTGCCAAAAAAAGTGGGGTACAAATAGCTCGCCAATCGCAGAGCCAACACACACTTGCAACCATTCACACTTTCACTTAAATCTTAAAACAATTTGGAATGGCTAAGTAGCCTAATGTGCATATCTTTGGACTGTGGGAGGAAACCCACTCAAACATGGGGAGAACTTGCAAACTACACAGAAACACCGTCACCGAGCCTGGGACTCAACACCAGGGCGTTCTTGTGAGACAGACAAACTAACCATGCCACCGTTTTGCTGAATATGATACTAATAAATTATTAAAGTATTGAAGGATAGTTATGGTTGGTTATTGATGGATTGAAAACTCACACTGATATCTTACTTCATATCTGTGCAGCAAAACAAAAGAATGTCCACATTTCATTTGAGATAACAAGCTCATCTGTACAAATTTAAAAATCTATACTTTGGAATTCACTATGAATGGCTATATGAATATCTCTTAACTGTCCACTCCCCTTGTCTGTATTTCAGTGGAAATGTGGACATAGTGTACCTTTTAAATAATTTAAGCTACATAAAAATATGGAGCCTTATACCTTTTTTTTCCTGAGAGGATAGTTTAAGAGCAATTAAAGTTCACTAATCTAATAGGTTCAATAGGAATGTCTCACGCCGAGCAGCACACACTTTGGCTTGTCTGTGTGTTTTCCATGATGTCAGAGCTCTGCAGTATCAAATAATCTCAACCACATTAACAAGCATTGACAAAAAGAGCTACACAGTTATAAACCGTCTCTGAAGCTCAGCACCTGAGCAAAACTACATGACCAGCATCTGTACACACCAGCGTTAAATTTTGGTCATAGTTTTTATTTGCACCTGAAGAAGGACCAGTCTGTCCTGACACCAGATGAAACCTAAAAGTCACACCTTGCCACCCTGATGTGTGTAACATGAGCCTCATGTGTGGAAACCGGAGCAGGTCATGTGACCCAAATCTCCACTGTTCTGTTGCAGTGGTGCACAATGTCCCCACAGACCCAGTATAGGACTGTCTGTTGTGGCTCAGCAGGTCCAGGATTCCAGGAGCTCAACAGAGCACTGCAGATAGTCTGGAGTCTCACAATCCTATTTGTTTCTGCTGACCTTCAATGAAGGCATGTCAGAGGCTGCATCCTGGAGAGACCAGGACAGCAGTGAGGGAAGTCAGGCAGCATCTGCTTTGCCCAAAGTCTGGACTTCCTTAATCTCAGGTAAGGCTGATTGACTTTTATATTTATTTTATATTATGCATATTAGTGAGTAAATGTGAGACATTGCCTTAGGGTGATAATATCCACTTCCTTTTTTAAAGACACATCAGCTAATTTAAAAGTGTGTATTAAGAGCAAAAAAATTCAGAATTTTTTCTTTATTTATTTTAGAAAGGTGTCTCATATACAGAATGGTTCTGCTTGATAACTAGTAAACAAATCAAAAATAAAAAAATCACTTGTTTTAAACAGCAATACGGTAAAAATGCAATACATAGATAGATAGATAGATAGATAGATGGATGGATAGATAAATGGATAGATAAATGGATAGATAAATGGATAGATAGATATGTAGATGGATAGATAGATATGTAGATAGATAGATTGATAGATAGATGATAGATGGATAGATATATAGATGGATAGATAAATAGATACACACAACCAAAATATAAATAAATAAATAAAGAAATCAATCAATGAATCAATCAATCCGTGAACAAACACCACAAATGAATGAACACAAAAATAAACAGGGAAACCTATGAAATATAAAGTGCACCCAAATGTTTAAAAAAAAAGAAAAATAAACACAGAAGCAAACAACAAATGCAAACACAAATAAATAACCATGAAATACAAACAAACAATTAAGCTCTTGTTGGATGTATTATTCCTTTTATATTTAAAGATATTTTTTACTGTATTAATCCCGCAGTGGAAATTATTGCATATCTGCATTTCACCCATCCAAAGTGAGCACATACACACACACACACACTCACACACACACACAGCAGGTGCTGGCACACACTCTGGGGAGCCTGGAGAGCAGTTGGGTTTAGGTACCTTGCTCAACGGCACTCTGAAGTGGATGAATGTTGAGGAAGGGAAGGTGCAGCTCATTCCCCCACCGCCACACATTTGTTCCTTTTGGTCCCAAAGCCGCTTCTCTAACCACTAGGCCACAGCTGCCCCCAAAACTACCTCCTCCCCGTTGGGGAATCGAACCCCTCTCCCACGTGACGAGCAGGGATAGTGATCACTATAGTAACGAATTTATGCAACACTAACTTGATTATGTAATGTATCAAGTGAATTCTGCAGTCTGTTAAGATGTGCGCTTACAAAAAAATAAAACTGCAAATTAAGCAGAAGAATATGGTGTTTTATTCTAGAGTTTTTTTCTAGAGTGTTTTCTAGAGTTATTTAGCCCACAACATTATCATTGATTTATTTATAACCCAAAGCCTGGTTGCCTCTGCCAAGTGGTTACAACTTTTAAAAAATATTTGCAGCATTTAAAGTGTAATGAAACGATTGAAACTAATTTACATTTTTGTATTTAGTCTTCTACCCATTTACATAATTTAACTGCATTTTTACTGATTTACAGCATATACAACACCATCATTTCACTATTACTGTTTACAACGCAGCTGTAATGTTTTCTGTGTTTCCATTGGTCGACTGCGTTTGTCTTGCATTGTGATTGGCCAGAATGTGGACACGTGACGTCCCTTTAAGGGCAGTGCAAAGTTTTTTTTTCTTCCCGAGGGAGGGAGGGAGAGAGAGAGATAGAGAGAGAGAGAGAGAGAGAGAGAGAGAGATTTAACATACGAGCTCGGCTTAGTCTGTACAGCTGAAGATACCCGGGATTTATACGAGGGACGGAATTTGTCTTAAGTTCGTTCGGAGCTTTTTAAAAACCCGGTTTATGCTGGATCATGGAGTTTAAAGTGAATGTCGCGCGCGCTCCATTCATTACCGTGTACTCTCGGGCAGATTTAGCATGTTAGCATTGCAGCTCGTAGTTGTATGTGTCAGTATACAACTAGTATGTAAGAAGGGGAAAAGTATTGGAAATCGAGTTGTTTTAGGTTTGTTGAAGTAAAATGAGGTGTGTTTTGAAGTAAGGTGTGGAAAAGGCGATAAGTTTAGTGTGTGTGTGTGTGTGTGTGTGGAGAAAAGGGCTCGCGACGCTGCAGGAGCTCGAGACGGTTCAGTTTCCTCAGTTTACAAACAACTTTGTAAACATTATTAAAGCTTATGACCTCGGAACAAGCTGAACAGTCCGTCATCCTTTCATTTTAGTTAACATGGCTGATGATAATGACTTAATAGGAGCGTCAGAGTTTATAAAAGGTAAGTTTGGAGGGTTTTTTAAGCTTGTTAATGTCGGAGGAGGAGGAAACCTGTATAAACATCTCAGGGGCGGAAATGCTCAGCTTCAGTGTTTCCACTCCAAACACGTTTAATTACATGTGTTGTAATACTCTATATTTACACTTTATAGCGGCTATTTTCACTGAAGTTCCTCTAGTTTTGTTTTCACGAGAGGTTGTTAGCTGTAACAGTCCTGTCTGTTTACACAGACCCAAGTAAAACTCCAAACACAACACAAATGTACTTTCACATGCCTGGTTGTCTCTGTTTTTCTGTTTCCAGATCGACTGTATTTCGCCACACTCAGAAGCAAACCGAAAAGCACAGCAAACACACACTATTTCTGCACAGATGATGAGTTTGTGTATGAAAAGTAAGTGCCACCCTTCCAACAACCCTCCCAACCCTCCCATTAATGACTACAGCTTTAAACTTTATCACCCTTCAACAGTTCCACAATGTCAAGTTTTCCTCACAAGCCGCTGACTTTCCTCACTGAGTCTCCACGGAAAAGCTTTTGTTCTTCGCCAGGGCGGAATGTTGGCAGAGCAGACCTGAAGGATCTCAGAGATCCTGTCGTAACAGTTTAGTCGGTTATTCTCAGGGTTGTTCGGTTTTGCTCTCACTCTTTCATTTGCTGAACCGGATAATGAGGGTCACGGAGAGGCTGGGACCTGTCTCAGCTGACCATGGAGTGATGACTGCGTACACCCTGAACGGTTTGCCGGACCATCGCAGGGCAACACGCTTTCCAACCATTTACACTTTCACTCACACCTAGGGGCGATGTGGAACAGCCAGTTAGTCTAACGCGCATGTCTTTGGTCTATGGGAGAAAACCGACGTACCCAGAGGAAACCCAGGCGAGCACTCGGAGAACATGCAGACTCCACACAGAAAAGTCCGAGCTGAGCCCGGCGCTCGAACCCAGGACCATCTATCTGTGGTGCATATTTGCAAAACACCTATTTGTTAGGTTTCAAAGTCAGCATTCTGCACCCTGACATGTTTGACAAGTAAGAGACTGTATACAAGAAAAATCCCACAAAACCTCTGCAGGTCCATAATGTTTCGCCGCTTGTGGTACAGAAGGTTATTTACTTTTTTGTGGCCATGAACAGGTGCTGGAATATAAAAGTTTGTGGGACAGAAGAAAGACTCTATTCAGAAACACCAGACTGTATGATGCTATGTGGTGCATTGACTCCTTCCATTCATTCATCAGTAGCAGCTTTATCCTTATCACAGTCAGAACAGGCTATTAATTTGGTTATATTTAGGGAAATTAAAGTAGTCAGAAATGTGGGTGTGTTCTATCAAGCTTTCTGTGAGAAAGAATACGATATTGGTCAGGCTTTCTGCTAGAATTAGCAAGATTTAAAGTTTCTGCCTGAATTGGTGGAATTGCTCAAACTTCTGCAACAGTCAGTGAGATTGGGCAAACTTTCTTTTGGTCTTGGCAAGACTGGTTTAACTTTATGTAGGTGCTGGAGAGTTTGTTTAATGTTTGTGTCTGTGGAAGCAGGCAATCACTGAATATATCATGATTTATACTAAGCGTCACTTTATTATAGCCCAAAGCCTGGTTGTCTCTGCCAAGTGGTTACAGCTCAGCAGTGAAAGTGATTTTATAAAAATAAGCCCCTATATTTTGATAAATATTTGCCTCATTTACTGTATAATTAAGATATTGAAACTAAGATTATTGTTTATAATCTGTTTTCTACTAGTTTTACATAGTTTAATTGCATCATTTTTATTGATTTACAGCATTTGCATCTATAAATAGGAGGCCTCAAGTCTATAAAAATAGATTGTTTTTATGTATATAATTTTAGTGTAGTGAACCTTTTATTCCAGGTATTTAAATAAAATGTTCTTATTGGGGAGCAGTTTCCACATAACAGAGAATTAACCTTATGGTGTGTGTGTGCATGTTATTTGTGTTCTGTTTCAGCTTTTATGCCGATTTTGGGCCTCTCAACCTTGCCATGCTGTTTAGGTACTGCTGTAAACTCAACAAAAAGTTAAAGGTGAGGGATTTACGTGTTTTGTTTATTTTTCCTTTCTTACAACCGACTTCCAGAAGAATGTACAGTATGCAGCAGTGACAATAAAACTACTGTGGGTTTCCCACTCACACCCATTGCAACATTGCTGGCATGCACATACGTTATATGCTGTTATTTTGATGACGTATGAGTAGGTCAGTACAAGGTGTAATGTGTTCTTTATTCTGAGGCCCTGTTTCAGAAATACACTGAACACAGTTTCTGTTTTTAGCCATTGACTCACCTGTCTTAAAGCTGTGCTGGCTTTTTTTTTTTTTTATTAATTTTTTTTTGTTGTTTTTTTTTGGACAGATGCCCTGTCCTCAGGGACAATGGGACATGCTTACCTAAAAGTCTCTTTTTGGCTCAGCACTTTGTGTTTCCTCAAACTGATCCCAATAATCACAATTTGCACTAAAACAAAAAGTCAGCATTTTCAGCCAAGTTTTCTTGTACAGTATGATTACCGCAAAGTCTCTGGATTTACAGTGAGCTCAAAATGTTTGAGCCGATTAGCAAGATTCTTATATTTTTCTTCCTTTTCTGATTTAAAACATTTTTTATTTACAAATGATACATCAGTAAAACATAGCGTCTTAAGAGGAGTTACATGAATAACACAATCTCTCAGGTATGTCACACATTGCATTAACATCAGCACATACTTGAGATGGTATATGATCTGCTGACCTACATGAGATAAAATTCACAGCATCGTCTGAACACGCGCGTCAGTGGAAGGCAAATGTCAAGGAAAAATCTGACCTTTTTTCATGGTCAGTACAACAGAAATTAAAAGTAGTGTTTTGAATATTTTTAAGATATTTAAAGTTTTGTTACCTTGTTTGAATATTCTGCATGTTTGCCAATATACACATTTAGGGACTGCTTAAAAACAGGGCTCCCCATGAGTTTTGTGGATTTTTTTCCTCTTCATGATGAATTCATTTTGTTGAGGTTTTAAAACATTCAGCCATGCTATCCTGAAAGATCCATAGAGGCAGTAACAAAAATGTTTTGACATTTAGCATTTTGGATGTTGTTTTGGTAAAGAACAAAACATAAGTTTTCAAAAATTGTCTACATGTATCTCCATGCATCAAGTTCTTGGACTAAAGAACTAACAGCCGATCAGAATCATGATGCATTATAAACACTGGATGTAGAGATAAGCCATCCGTAATCAATATGATAAGGTGGTACGGTGATGCAGTGGGTCATATTGCCACATCACTGCTCTGGTTAATCCAGACCATGTGCCTTGTATCTGTGTAGGTTTCTCTGGGTTCTCTCCCAAAACATGCTGGTCTGTGAATTAACTATGTTAAATTATCCCAAGGAATATGTGATGGACTCTCACACAACTCTCACCCAGTGTTTCCAGAATAGACTTACCGAAGAGAAAATGTTTACTGAAGGTCATTTAATAAATGATAAAATACTATATGTAGTGTGAAAATAACAGGAGCAGTGCAAGTCGGATCAGATTTAGATTTTGGAGAAGGATATTGTGAGATCAAAATGCGTTCAGTGCAAATTAATTACACAAAGTAATTTGTTTTACTCATGTAGCACCATATGTATGTTAACCTCCTTTGTGTTGTTCCTTATGGGTACATGGTATTACTAGCTACTAAGTAACATTTCAGTCACTTGGCAAGCATGTAATTTTTTGCCAATGTAAATAATCCACAATTGATGTCAGTTAAAATTTAGGGCACTGTTAAAGTACCCAATTTGAGGTTTTTTTTTATTGTTAAGCTCCCAGAGCTGCAGTTTTTAATAAAAGAACTCAACAAGAAGAGCAAAACCCAAAGCAGTCGTGAACCAGAAGTGGAAAATACTTGAGCAATCGTGGCTTGTTGCTGTACCCTCACACTGCTTTGGAATAGTAACTTTTTGATTTCTGCTTTACTCTGATATTATGTAAATTGAATACCTAAATAACCTACACATTTACTCCACAAATAGGTATTTAAAAAGCAAGGAGAATTTTTTTTTTTCAGTTTTCTTCAATTAAATTCACATCAGAATAAAACAAATTTTCAATTTACTGGTTATTTTATGACATAGTCATGTCTGGATTTTTAATTAATTCATTTTTAATGAGGAAATATGTTTAATAATCAAATATATGTTTATATATATTCTGAGCTTCTATAGACTTGTTCATTGATGTATGTGGAAATCTTTGGCTCCAGGTTAGTACTTTTAAATGAGTATTTTAATCAAGTAAGATATTAACATCTGTATTTTTACTTAAGATCGGTAGTTTTTCCACCACTGATATGAGCTCCAAGTTTACCACCTGTCTAATCACTCCTTCATCTTCCATGTCATAAAAATCAGGTTAAAATAATAATGATCCCTGTTGTGTCTGTGTTTTGTTCTGTTTCTGAAGCTGGCCAGGTGTAGTTACCTCATGCGTTCATGTTTTGGATTGTTGAAGGTAAAGTGCTCTGGTGGACGCATGAAGCTGCTTTTTTTTTTTTCTCCCCTTTTTTTTTTTAAATAATTAATTCTCTCACACTGCACCCCACCCTTCTGACACGTGTGTTAGCCCCTGCCTCATGTTTGTACCATTTACTCAGTGTTGCTATGGGGACGGCATTCTTGGTGAACTCTTGCTGTTTTTTTGGCCTGTATGTGAAATGGAAAAAAAAAAGGCTTAGAAGTTTAAGAGGGAAGTCTGGACTGGACAGTGACGACATGTAAACTTAATGGAGTTTTTTATCAGGTACAGGTACCATATAGGTCACTTTGCAGGAGTATAATTATTGTTTTTGTGCACTATCTATTGGCACCCCTTTACACATGCAGCACTGAGCAAAGATGTCTTAGAGGATTTAATTTTGCCCCTACATCAGGATAAGAGTACTGTAAATATACCTGCAAAGTAATATCTCTGGTATGTACACGTGTTAAATGGCCTGTGTGTAAGAAAGGGGTGACATCCAACAGTTTCAACTAGTATGAAAATATTTTCTTTGCCTTAGTTTAAGTCTTCATGGTTGCTATGTTCATGCCCGTTCCTTCCGTGTAATTAAAATAAATATTTCAATTGGAATTATAGTATTAGTTTTATATCAATCACTGGATATGAACAGTGGTGTGCACTGATTGGCTCCTCTACTACTAGGATATCAGCTCATGTCCCATCAGTATAGAAAAACAGGTGGTACGATTTGAACAATTCTACTTGAAAACAAAACTTCAACAAATGCTAACAAAATTTGTGGGAGAAATATAGAGGCTAAGTGACTAGATGGCTATCAGGTAATATACCTTTCGATGTAGCGGAATAACTACAGAAAAGGTGAGGACAGATAATTGAAGAAAATAAACTTAAACTGAAGCAGACAGTGTGAATTTCTGCCTCATGAAAATGTTGGAAAACTTAGTTACAGAAACTGGAATCTCCTTAAATAAATCTTTAAAAATTGATAAAGTTTTCTGGAAGGATGTTCTTAATAAAGTCAGTTTATGTGAGTTGTCTGATATACAAGTCCCTGTGAATGAGATGTTGCTATGGAAATGCTATAGGAACGTGTTATTATAATGAAAATGTTAATAAAATTAATATAATAAATTATATTATTTGCAGCTGCAGTGTTGTCAGAGCTGCTGTTGTAGGAAAATTTTTTCAAAACTTTCTGACCAATCCAAATCCAGAATTTTATAGCATAGGTTTATGCCCCCCAATTGTTTAGGGAGCGCATGCTAAGCTGGCACGAATGATCATTTAAATTTACATTCAGGTTGGAATTCCATTCAAGTGGTCATGGTAGCATTCATATAAGAGTATTTTAATTTTACATAACGTACAGTATTTGGCAGCCACCCAACTTTCAAAATGACTCTCAGAAGTTACAGAACACATTATTTTTTACATTTTTACAAATGCACCTGAAAAAGTCCTTGTACACCAAGTCTGAAATATGGGGGCAAGGACTGCTCCTCCTCTTACTGGCCATGACCTTTTAATGTAGTGTTTGTCAGCATATGTTAACGAAGGTACAGTGTGGTTACCTGTACAAACAAAATACACTCCCTGGCTAATTATTTCATACACTCTGGCTGAAATTCAAATCACATCTCAGTTTTATGTAATGGAGAATATAAAGTGATCATCAACTAGATATAAACCCTGAGGTCTTAAATCACTCTAAAAGGGTTTATTTCACAATAACAACTGGCTTGCTCTATTATACCATTTATTACATGGTGATTTACTGCAGAAATCAGTATTTTTAGACAAAAAATTCATTAAAAATGAGTTTATTGATTTTAAAAATTATTTTACTGTAGTGAATAAAAAAAAAAACCTGTCAGGTTAGTTGGGTCACTTTGCATGTGAAGATGATTTCCTGTGTTACACTGGGTTTGATGTCACATAACAGAATGAGAAGCAAAGCGCTGGCAAACAGCCTCAAGTATAGTTCTGGTCCTGTTGTGCACAGCGTTACTTTTGTCAGGGAGATGTGTGGCTGTGTTTTACCCATGAACACACAACCCCACACATACATTCTTTGTTGTTGTTCAGAATCCTGTCTCTCAGGCTAAACTCTTTAATGAGCTGCATGAAACTCTTCCTGTTGTCCTGGCTGTTCCAGCAACAGGTGTACCTTGAACTTTCACTTTCTTAAGAGTATGTATGTAATGCCTTGTCACTACTAGATAACCACGCGATTCATTCTTGGAACTACTGAGTCACGAAATGAAATCCGCATGAAACTAGTTTGAAATATAATGTGAAAAAAATTTCCAAACTCACATTAGACTTTTAGACATTAGGTCTGTATACTCTGCGTGTGCTCATTTTCACTTACTTTTTTTTTGGTTTAGTAGCCAGATGTCTTTAAACTGCCATACAATAATAAGACAGTGTATAAGACAATACACCATAGTTGAGAGGGCTGCTGAGTGGTATATTAATTAGATGCGTGATTATCAGCCTGTAGATCCGAGGTTCGAATCCAGGTTGGTGCCGCAGAAATGGGAGCTGATTGACTGAGTTCTCTCTGGAGTGAGGGATTCTATACGCTCGCCTCCCTGCCACCTACAGCATTCACCAGCCAGTCATGGGCATCTGTGAGGTCATCCCTCTGGTTGCGTAAGGCCACTCCTGTGTGTGCGTGCACAGCAGTTCGTAAAGATGCTTACACTTTTGATAGGGAGGGAATTGGATGCAATTAAAAATAATAAAAATAAGGGGAAACTCCACAAAAAATGTTTAGTGTATGAATATAGACCATTTATTTTTATTCTTTGCTTTCACATTAGTAGTGCCACACACTACTTGCACATACTTACAGCCATGTTTTTTTGTGAAATCACCGCCCTAGTGACTCTTTAATCTGAACAAGAGAATGATGAATGACATCAGCACTAAGAGTGTGAAAGGTTTCTTCATATCTGATATGATTTTGCAGGGATGTACTTCAACATTGAGTTTGCATAAGAAAAAAGGCTATAAGTTGAATTCATGTGTATTATTGTACATTACATTACATCATAGTGCTTTTAAATTGTGGAATCTGATTGGCTAGATTTTGATACAGTTTTCGGTAACAGGAGTAGGGTTGTAAATCACAGGTTTGTTCCGATTTGTTATTGCTTCTGTAGTACCAGCTCATTCACAGAGACTTTTATGCTGGAGGCTCCACAAAATGGGTTAAAAAAAAACAAACAACTTGCATCACTGATATGGGAATGTATTTCCTGTAAGGAGAGACTGATATAAGAACTGAGGAAGACCTTTCCAGTGTCCTTTAACATTCAGAAGTAAAGCTGTAACTTTGTTTTCTTTTTCTGATTACAGCGTAGGGTCTTTTTTTTTGTCTAACTAGGTCAGACAGAGAAAAGTGAGGTTGGTGAAGGGACAGCTGTTTATAACTGCCATGATGTAATTGTGAACAGGAAGCCACATCATTCATTCACTGATTTTCTGAAGCGCTTAATGCTAATTAGGGGTGGTTGGTGCCCATCTCAGCCGACTCTGGGCGAGGGCAGAGTACACCCTGGACGGCACACCAGGCCATCGCAGAACATCGAATGTGATGTTAAAAAAATGCTTTTCTTAAACAAAACTGAGAGAAATTTTCTTACAAAGCTGTCGTGTAAAACAAATACAAGGCTTCGGGAGGTGCTGCGATTAGAAAAGTGTCCCTTTTGACCAGCTAATAGTACCTTTATGTCCTCACATCGTGCTGTTTCTATTTCTAATTGATAGTGTGTTATTACAAGAACATAACACTGCATGTTTATATTGTCACAAATAAGTTAAGTTACATAAAAGAAATCTGTTTAGGGTGAAATGTTCATGCCGTATTAATGTTTGATGCAAATCTCTGAGTGAAATATTTCTTTCAGCCTGCCTTAGCTATTTTCTTTTTACATCTTGCATTTTTGTCTGCCACATATGCTATAGTAGAGGAACAGATGCTCTGAGGGCAGTTCAGTTTAAACTATGTGAAGATTTTTCCAGTGCTTTTGCCCCAGCCTGTTTGGTCCTTGCATGATCTGGCTACCCTCTGGCATCAGAATGCAAAGCTGTGTGTCTGGCTCTTGCTCACCTGCTCAGCCACGCCCCCTTCCTCATTGTTTTACCCCCCAGGCAAAAGGTGAACAGCAGCAGGGGCAGGTGCTTGAGCATCTGTCTGATTTCTCTGCATATGCCACAGGTTGTTTGTGATATCAGAGCAGAGATATGTGAATATCAAATCCTAATTTACATTATTAAAGTTCATTCAGGAGCAATGTAAGCAAAAGAATTCAACTGAAAATTCTCTTTGAGTGAGACCATGACACTTTACAGCAGTATTGATCTTATGATTGTAAAAGGCAAGCCTGATTAAACTAAGTGTATTATGGATCAGAAAATGCTTTAGAACACCAAATGGTGAAATTGATTGTTTATAATCTGTATTTCTGTTTTTATACTCTGCCAAGAAAAAAAGTCCCAGGCTATTTTGTTGGATCGATTTTAGCTTCGATTACAAAGATAATCACCATGGCAGTGATGCTTCAGTTGGTCAGGTCGAGGCTCAGCAACATTATGTAGCAATAAAATGAAGTACACTGGTGATCTAAAAGTACTGAGTGAGAAGTCATATCAATGGACTTTTCCTTTCCTGACATCACAGATATAAAGTTGGGGCTCAAATATTGAAAGAGGGGTTCAGGGAGCATGAGGAATCATTTTCACACATGAACTGGCACCACAGAGTCCTGATTGCAACCCTATTGAAAGTCTTTGGGATGTGCTGGGGAAGACTTTATGGAGTGGTTCGATTTTCCCATCATCATGTCAGTGAAAAATGAACCCCACTCTAGATGGAAGTAAAAAAAAAAATAGAGCTTAAGTTTTTCTAAACAGTGCCAGAGGGATTATGTGCTTTAATCAAGGCGAAAGGAAGTCCAACACAATAGAGTGCACAACATCTTTTTGGGTTAGGAGTATATATTGTAAAAGGAAATGTAAGATGTTAAAAAAAAAAAAAAAATCTGATGCACAAGAAGTTTTTTAATAATCATAGTAAGATTGAATCTTACTTTATTTTCAGATACTGAAATCTTGTATTACTTCATGATGAGGAATAATAATAATAATAATAATTCCTGTTTGCAGTGATATTTACATTATGATAATATTAACCCTTTGTATTTAATCAAGTTACTTTAATTTTCCTCTTTGTTTAAATTAATATTTTTCCACAATTTGTCACAATTTTTTTTAAATAATCTTTTTTTTTTTGCCCTTCAGTCTTTCTCACTGACCCGAAAACGGATTGTGCACTACACCAGCTTTGACCAGCGCAAGAGGGCGAATGCTGCTGTCCTGATTGGTGCCTATGCTGTGAGTGTCCACTATTTCTGTATCCTGCAAATCATAGAGTTTTTCTTTTCTGTTTCTTCTTTGTACAATGAATGGAATGTACAATGAGTGAAAATTACTTTTTGAATGCTAACTGACCCTGGAGGAAGCCCTGTTCTCTTCAGCCACCTTATATTAGTAGTGTTTTGGCCCATGCCTGATTTACTCTATCAGCTAGCTATATTTAATAATGATGCCACACAGAAAAGAAAAAGGCAGAATAGTTCAACAAAAAAAGAGAAATCAGTTCTGCAGTGATGTTACTGATCTAGCGCTTTACCAGTCATTTTAATAATGTCAGTTAGACAGTGGTTAAGATTGCTGGACTGCTTGAAAAAATGGTAGTGACGAGAGTGCTACGGTTTTACTTTAGACACCAGATACTTTATGTTGAAAAATCTTTTTCTTGTAATGGATAGGCGGCTTGTTCATGGTGTAACTTAGCTCTGTCCTGAAGTCAGATGGGATTGGCTTCGGCTTCCAGCACGATTCTGGTAGATGAGTGGTACGGATAGTAGATGGATTAATCGATGGATTACCTTTTTTTTGTATTATAGGAAGTAAGGAAAGTGCTGGTAAATGTGTCCAGTCCTTCAGGTGAAAGTTTCTATAATTTTTACAACCTTGTGCTCATGGTTTCAGAAGCTGGCTTTGCCCAGCAATCATGGCTTTCCTGATCTTCCTGATTTATTTATTTTTTTAAAACTCAGCCGTTCCTTTGCTCACTACATTCCACTGGAATACGGTACAGCTGACATTAACAGCACATAAGAGCTGTCAGGTGAGTTATTCTATTTAAAAAGATTGTGTGTCCTTGTTACGCTTTCAAATAATCCTGTACTGTTATGTGTGTTATTTAAATCGTGCCGAAGCTAATCTCAGTCCTTTGTAGTGAGACACTCGAACAGTGTCGAATTTAAATGGCTTTTCACTGAAGAGAAACCATTCACAGATGCTTGTATGTGACTGGTACTTGGCAAGGAGGGGGAGCTTCATGGATGCAGTGCAGTGGGACACATTGGCGTACCAACGCTGTCGAGGCCACAGTTATTGTGTGCAAACAATGCGGGGGACTATCCGCCCGTCAGGGGCCGGGTTTCATCAATCTGAGAGAAATGGGACGGGGTCGTGGGTGGAAGTTGGAACACAGCTGAGACAGTGTCTAACACTTACTGATGTGTCTAACAGATGTCAAAAATGAGACAAAACGGCAGTACAGTCCTGCACTGCAGTAACGCGTTATGAACCCTGCCGCATGCCTGGCTGAGGTGATTCTAAAGCCATGAGAAAAGTTCATCAGGAAATTAAATCTGCATGCATCCTGAAAGTCCTCTGTGTGCCAAGACTTGTTGTGGTGATTGATTTTTGTTAATGTAGCTAACAAGAAATAGAATTGTTTTCACGTAGGGCTGCTCAATAATGTATTAAAATCTTGATTGGTTTCTCAATGCTGGCTGATTGATTAACAGTGCAGCATTGAGTCTGTAGCATTGGCACTCCGACTGTTGTCATTGTTCACGTCACTGCTGGACACACTCCACTGGTCTGGCTCTTAGATCTGACCTCTATGGAACCAGAAATCATAAAACCACCTTTCCAAAACGTTATTTATGTGGCACTACAGGTCAGTCTGTGTCTCATGGCCCAGTTTAGCAGCTTGTATCTTCAAAACAAAAATGTTGCAACCCAAAACACATGGCCTGTTTAAATCACTGCCTACGGAGTTGACTTGGAGTCGAATTTCTTCCTATTAGTGAGCATCCTGAACCCACTTGTCTAAATGACGGTCAGTGTTGTGTCCATGCCTTTATTCTTCTAAGCAGATCTGTGATTTGAATGTTCTCAGAGGTTCTAAAGCAGTGAAATCAAATGTCTCATGTCATGTGACATTTTAGACGTTTTAGTTTTTTTTTTTTGTGTATCTGTGGGCTGGCTGCAATGGTGGCTGCTGTAGTTTCAATGAATAGTTTATTCTGGCCGCTTTATGACTGCTGTGTGTCCTGTAGGAGTGTGAAGTGCTGAAGTGTAAATATAGAATATAAAGACAGGGACACAAACTGTCCGTCCTCAAACTGTCCATGACCTTTAAGTTTATTGTCTGCCAGTGGAGCTTAACAAAGGTACAGTGTGGCTGTCTGTACACATGGAATACACCCCCTGGCTAATTTCAGACTCTCCGGCTGTAATTCACATCACAGGTTTATATGTGCTCACTCTAAAGGCCCTTACACACCACGTCCATTCTTTTCAATTGAAATAGACAAAATCACACTGGTCTACACGTGTTTAATAGTTTTAAGACAACAAGAATGAAAAAATTATTTTAGATCCAATTAAGTACAATTTTGAGTCAAATGAGGGTTTCACTGGTTTTCATGTCACACCATGGAACAGAATGCTAAAAAAGAGCATGAGAGTATGTTTTCATTACTAAGTTCTACTGGGCTTTTTATACACAAGCCTACTGGCTCATTAGACTGAAGCTTATCCCGGTTTCCTTAGAGTGAAGCAACTCGGAGTTCAACTCTTCCTGGAAGGGATGCTACTGGAAGCTCATAAGTAGGACACTCACCTGTGGTTGAGACCTTGCCCAGGGGTCTGATGGAATTTGAATTCAGGACTTCTCGATCATGAGCAGAGAACCCTAACCATTACATCACTGGCCCCAGTCTTCACTTCACTACTAGATGACTGCATAAGTCATTT
>JAOUQZ010000004.1:12267933-12285867 GCA_028564935.1 Neosilurus hyrtlii
TAATCCTTTTTTTTTTTTTTTTTTTTTTTAATTAAAAAAAAATCAAAATTATTATTTTTTTATGTGATGAATACCACTCACTATTTTTCCATTGAGACTGGTGTAACAGTATGTAGGTTCAGGACGCAGGAGTCTGCGATGGAGGTGGACAGTTCAGTCTGTTTATTCACTTTCTTTTAAGCTTTTCAGTTGCTCTTTACTATCACCTCATGTAGTGCACACACAGTCCTAGGTCTCTATCTTTCAACGCCAGCTCCTCTCTGTTTGAAAACACAGAACACACATAAATAGGGCTAAAAATTAGCAACAGGTGCAGAGTGGTTAGCACAGCAAGACACTTCTAGGTTCAAGTCTTTGGCTCGGTGAAGGCATTTCACTTCATGGAGTTTGCATATTCTCCGCATGTTTGCATGGATTTCCTCTGGGTACCAGTTTTCTCACACAGTCCAAAGACAAGTGCAATAGGCTAATTAGGTATTCCAAATTGCCCCATAGGGGGTGTGTATGTATTTTGGTTCTGCGATGATCTGGTGAGTCTATCACCCCTTCGCCCATACTTGGCTCAGATGGCCTCCAGCCTCTACATGACCATATCAAAATGATAAAGCAGTTCTGAAAATGACATGTTCCAGGAACAACTTAAAAATTCAATGGGTCACTAATCTTGAAGTGTATGCAAGATATGAGACTAAATATGGCAAGTAGCAGCAGTCAGACACCCCCCCCCCCCCCCCCCTTTAATTTTTTTTTTTTTTTGCTTTGACATGCTCCTAGAAAATCAAGGACAGGTATATCCACACTGCAATTATCTGACACCTGCAATTTTTGGTAAATAAAGTGGGAAATTTGGCCTGAAATATTCTCAGAGTAGGACAAAGGGGAAAACCCTGACATGGCCAAACTGGATAGGGGGGGGGTCCAGGCCAGGCCTAAACATGCACCTGCCCCTCCATGACATGCAATGCCTGCCACCTGCCTGCTGTGCGTACAGATGCTGGTGATTGCTATGAGTGACAGGGAAGTGAGCATATGCCATCCCTCCCATGAGAGCTCAGCCAGTTAGCGCCCATGGACTCATGGGCACGGATGGCTGTGGCATCAATCCAGATTCGAACTTGCGCTCTCTGGGTTGATAGTTGCACACCTTGTCGATGCACCACCCAGGAGCTCAATTTAATCTTTTTTGGGTTGGGCAGTAACAATTTTATACTTTTGGCTGTACACGGTCCTAAATGTTTGGTTTTGGGAAACTGAAGAAATGTGATATAGAGTAGGGAATGTCGAATGTGAAATTTATTTTACAAACACTCTTAACAGGTATTCATCAGCTGTCTATAGATTTGTAATAACGAGTTTAGAGTATACTGTTTTAGTTGCATTTTTTCTCAATATGTGGAAAGGAACCATTTTATTGTGTTTCCTCCCAGAGAAGCTGGAGCGACACATGGGGATCACCATGCGTTGTCTTTTCATTATTGTCATCCATCATCGTCTTTGTTGTTGTCGCATTTACTGTTAATCTTCAACTGTTTTTTAAACAACCACTCACAGAATCTTATTTACATCGTACTATTGTACACATTCTGTTTTATTTTTGAATTTAATAAATTTTCGGGCTTTCCCATAGCAAACATGGACTTTGTCACTGCTCTAGAAAGGTGTTGCCATCATTAATCCCCAACTCCTCCTATATCTGTGAATGAAATTTTTACAGAATCTTAAGTGTCATTGTGCACCTCCCATTTTATTTTTATATTACATTTTTTTTTTTTAATATTTAGATTTTTCAGTGCTATTGGGGGGAAAAAAAGCAATATTGGTGATACAAGTCTTCTCTGAAAGACTCCTACATTTTTTGTCTGTGGCAATTTCTCATGGACTACAGATAAGGAAATATTTGATTAATTATTGAATGATACGAGATGTTCCCTAAAACATTCCCATGCCAAAAGATATGAGTCATGGGTTAAAGTGGTGGAGACCTTTCAAAACGCTAGGATTTTGTTCACTAGTTGCTGATACCCAGCCAGTACTAGGGGGTCATGTGAAAGCTCGGTGGAGTGAAAGCAGCATTGTAGGTCAAGGTGCTAAACATTCCTGCAACTATACTGTACAGTGTGTCTTACTCATTTTACAGAACAGTGAATACAGTGAAAATGGCCTCAGCATGACTCAAGGAGACAAACTGCGTGCCTTAAAGGGCAGGAGGCAGCCCAGGTCATCCACCTCCACAACTCTGAGGTAAGACCAGCCTATAATTCAAAGATGCGCTGAGGCTCCTTTAAGATCTGCAGATAGTATAAAGGTTAGCTGGACTCACTAGAGGAAAAAGCCCAAAACCAGTCACTGATGGTTAAATCATTAAAAAATTTTATTCAAAATAATTAAGTTCTTTGATTTTTAACAATTATTCCTAATATAATATCTGGTGCATGATATGTGCCACTTGGTAAACAGTTAAAAAAATTAAATCATGCTTGATGCTTCATTAAATGTCTACATTGTGTAATGTATTTTTTAATAGAAACATTTAATTTTTTAAAATATTGTTTGAATAAAGTAATACTGACTGGAAAAAAAGTTAAACATTTGTAACAATGATAAAGATATTGAGAAAGAAACAGAGAAATTATAGCACATATGTGCTTTCAGACAAGTGTAATTATTTTAAATAATTAAAAAAAAACAAATAAAATTCAGGACCTCTTAAAGGTAAATTTAACACAATATCAGTGTCAGCCTATATAATATCATAAAATATTATTTATTATTATTATTATAAAAACATTTTTTACAACCCAATCAGGTTTAGATTACATGTTCCTGAGCCTCTCAAACAAAAGATGTGGAGCTAAAGTAATTACATCGGAGCTGGGGGCTGAGTGTGCAGTTGCCATAGTAACATGCAGTATCACTTGTCTCTTGTAGATGTTGTCTTTGTTCCTTAACACAGGTAGAACCTGAAACACCATTCCCTTTAATGATGTTCTGTCTTTGTTGGCTGTTCATGTTTTATCTGCTTGATAAAAGCACTAAAGGTGTACCAAACTGAGAACTGCTTTAATGATGCAGTTTAATATTTGCAGGAGGACTTTAAACTGTGTGTGAGTACCTCCTGTTCAGTTAATGTTGATCATTAGATCAAAATTTTGGTGCTGAAAAAAAGAAAATCTCCCTAAAAATTCTTCTGTCTTTATCAGTGATGATTTACACATTATTGTTATCATATTGTCACACACCTTCATTAGTATGATTTACATTCAAGATTTATTTTGTAATGACATTCTCTTATTCTCACTCACTTAATCCTCCAAGGGTTTCTGGGAGGCTGGTAGAACCCAACACAAGCATGGGGAGAACATGCAAACTCTACTCAGAAATGCCCTTGCTGACCCCGGGAATTGAACCCAGGAACTTCTTGCTGTGAGGTGGACATGCTAATCACTACGCCACTGTACCGCCATGTAATTAATTCATAGCGTTTTCTATGTTTGGTTTGTACTGTTGCCTCACAGCCGAAGGTTCTGGGTCTTTCTTTCTGTGTGGAGTTTGTATGTTCTGTCTGTGCTGTGTGGGTTTCCTTTTGGTACTCTAGTTTACTTCCACAGTCTAAAGACATGCACATTAGCTCTAAATTACCTACAGGTGTGCGTGTGAGGGGCCTTGTCTCTGTGCTTGTCCTGTGATAGACTGAAGACCTGTTCAGGATGTGCCCCACGTCTTGCCTGAAGACAGCTGGGATTGGCTCCAGCTTCCCCATGTCCCTGACAGATAAGCAGTTTAGGTAATGGATGGATGTATGGATAGTCTATAAAATATATTCACGTTCCTAAATTACCCACAATGTCATTTGACTACCTGATGATAGCATTGCAATGGGATTTACCTACATTTCATCTACATGAAGAGAGCAATGCAGTGGCGCTTTAGTTTTTTACTCTGTCCAGCTCTCTTATCTTCTGTACATTCTGCTCAAACAGACCAGTTTTAATGCTAATGATGGTAGATCGAACTGTGCCGAGTCACTGCTGTTATGTAACTCAGTTATACAGCTGCATTACATCCTAGGACTCATTTGCATCATCATCTCTGCTAATTCTGTTAGTGTTCTGATTAATATGATGTTGAATGCAGCTAGAAAACGGTGTGAGATTAGGTAAACTCTCACTCTTATTATTAAACTATACTTTTGAGGCCCGTGCTTGAATCTCAGTTGTGAACAGTGCGGCTCAGGTCATGTTGGTTTGTTTAAAAAGCTCAGATGCAAACACAGCTGCTGAATGCATTATTCAGTTCACTTTTATGAAGATATACACTTTCCCTTTTGCTGTTCTACAAAAAAAAAAAAAATCACAAGTCCACACCAGATTACCAACGCAGACTTTTTGCAAAACCCCAAAGGTATCCTTGTCTTTAGCTGAATTTGCAGCATGAAATTGAGCTGCAGTCTTTTTTTCTATTTGCTTCAGCAAAATTTCCATAACCAATATTTACCACACAACAACAAATAGTACTTATAAGCATTATTTCTCCCCACCTTCAAGTACCCATTAATGCGGCACAGTGCTCTTATTGCTCTTCTTAAAACTCCTGGCTCAAAAACCTCACAAAGCGGCTGCCAGAAAAGCAGAACAAGCACATGCAGATATTGATGATGCTCATGATGCGCATGGCTTGCTTTTTAGCACTTTGTGTGAAATTAATTAAGGGCCGAACACTTGTTCAAAAGGAGGCTGTTGAATTTACATTAGAGGCTCAAGAGTGGTGAGAGAAGAGGCCTCTCACACCAGAATGGACGTCCTGCATGTTTTACTGTGCTGAGGAGCAAAAAAGAGGGATGGATTCATGAACAGCTACGCAGGTGGCCTTTCTGCTTGAAAAGATACAAAAAGTGCGAAATGAGTTTTAATAAAGGGGACGGATGAAGATGGAATGAGCACACACTGCAGCTGCTTTTTTAAAAAAAAATTTTTTTAAACCCTATTCATCTCTGTTTTTTTACCTTCTCTAAGAGGGAACTCTCAAAAATTATGAAGAGCTGCTGAAGATTGAGTCATAGTGCGTGCTCTCTCTCTCTTTCTCTCTCTCCCTCGCTCTCCCTCGCTCTCCCTTCTGCACCTTGACCTTGTGATTATTTTCAGTGCCGCCTTATTGTTCCTTCCATGCTATTTCTGGTTCTTTCATTACCCCTTTTGGAGCCAAAGCAAGTTCTTGGTTAATCAGTTTTGTAATCATTTCAACCCTTAACTCAGTCATATAAAAATATAATGTAAATGTTGAGTTTGCTTTATGTAGCTGTTAAAAAAGAAAAATTCTATACTTAGATGCAGTTTGTTTAGTATATTCAGGAATGTACATGGAAAGTACATAAAGATTTCCCATAACTGATATCTGGAGATCAGCGCCTGATTTAAGTTCTGTGTTGGTGGAAATTCCAGAAGTGTCTCCATTTAGATCGCTGATTATTATGCTGACTGTTGAATGACTGACTGCTGTTACATGGTGGACAGTGTGTTTACATTTTACAGTGTGGATGAATCCGTATTACATTGTGAAATAACATTGACATTTTTTATATTGCAATGTGTGGTATGGTCATTTATTATAGCAGTGATCTACATACAGTATAAGGATGATCAGAATGCCTGCAGGAAGACTGTAAACAATGTGATGGTTTATTATAAGATTTATTCCACAAGTGGTTGATGAATGAATGAATATATATATATATATATATATATATACACACACACACACACACACACACACACACACACACACAACCATTCATACTCACATTCACACCTAGGGTCAATACAGACTGTCCAATTAGCCTACCATGCATGTCATTGGACTGTGAGGGGAAACCGGAGTACTCAGAGGAAACCAATGTAAGCACGGCGAGGACTTGCAAACTCCACACAGAAACGCCACACAGCACAGGCGAGAGTGCTGACCACTATGATACTGTGCTGACCTACGAGGAAAAAAAAAAACGTGTCGATGCTGAAGTGTAATTAAAATGATGCTGTACATGAAATGTAGTATTTCAAGTATTTTAGTGAAATTAGCTCTATTCAGGTGATTTTGTCTATATTCCATTTATTAAATCAATAAAAACATTTGAATCTTTATGGTGGTCTTACACTACCACAAAATTGGAGCACAATTTTAGTGTTTTTTAACATATGTACATGTTTCACAGTAGACTGGCTGGTTCCAGTACTCAAGGCCCAGGTTCACCCCTTAAACCCTCCAAGTTGCCATCCTCTTCCTCCACGTCAACCGCTCCCTCCGCCTCAGCCAAGAGAGCCAGCCGTATCTCTTCCTCCTCAACCAGCTTAAAGAGGTAAGGGTTATTTTGCATAGCTCTTTATCTCGCTGCATTTCCACTCTGTGCCCCATTCTCACATTGTTTAGGCTATAGAGACCGTTCTGCTTTCACTTTCTTTAACTTTCCCCATCTTGGCTACATCAGTTTTTAACTGTTATTACCTTCCTTCCTTTCGTCTGTGCTTGCTGATATGTAAATCCTCCCCATCTTTTTCATCTTCCATTCTCTTTCAATTTTCCTTCCTTATATTGCTTCCCTCCAGCCCCCTGGTGATGTTTTTCCCTCTCTGTGAACACCATATACGCTGAAGTGGAAAAACAGCTGGTAGATACAGTTCACTTAATGACTCACATTCGCCACAATTCTCAAATTAGCCTGTGTTACATTCTAAATTAACTTTCACACTTATTCAACCTTAGTCACATTTACACTTTATCTTTCTCTCTCTTTCTCTCTGCAAACGCATACTAGGGAGGTAGGGCATTCTACCCTCCTCCTTATTTTTATATAGAGTAGGTGCCAGATCATTATGACCTTCATAACAGATTGGCAAATCTTTTGGATACTTTTTCATAGGAAAGCAGCCTCTGAATTCCCTTTTCTGTGCTAAAAAATTCCCACAAAAACAAAGACAGACTTCTGCTCATTCTGTATCTTTTGCCTGTCGTGAGCTGTGTCGAACGTGTGGTCTGTGTTGAGTGCATTACAGTGATTACTCCACCATCCCATCCCCAATCTGTGTCCGTGTGCTTTTCCTCACCCCCCTGTCCACATTCCAGCTCCTGTCTAAACTCCAGATTAGCCACCTCATTGGGCAACCTGAAAGTCATCGCCGGAGACTCTGGGAATCCCCCTCGACCCTTGTTTGCATCCTCGTCTTCTTCTCTGTCCTTCCCTGTCCCCTGTGCCACGTTTGCCAGCATCTCGGCTCTGGCTGCACACACTTTTCACAATGAAGTAAACAACAACAGTGACCAGTATTGTGCCTCCAATGCCAATTCCATTTCATTCAGCAACAACAACCACAGCAGCCCTGGTGAAACCTCCACCCCTGGGAGTATTGGCTTGGAGGAGCCAGGACAGAACCTGGTCACGGCAGGTCTGAGTCGGCCCTCAGCCCGCTACCTCAGTCGCTCTATTCCCGTAAGTGAGCCTCTTCCTTGCACATCCCTGCACATGCAACAGCAGCATTTCTTCTCACAACTCACATTTCCTCATTCTCTCATCCTTTTTTTTTTTTGGTGTAATCCATCTAATTCTACTTATGCCTTTTTTCTAATAATATAAAATTAAATTTGCTATATAAAGGGATGGTTTGGGGAAACTATTTCCATACTACTTTATTTGGCACTCCAGCTTTTAAAGTAATATAGCACGTGAGTAATGGAAGTCTACATCACCCAAAATCCTTTCTATTAATCTTTGTTTGCTTCCTTAATTTTGCACCTGAGATAATTAATATATAATGTAGCTTGCATGTAATGGCAGTCTCCGTCACCCAAAATCATCTTCCAAAGTTCATGCCTCTTAGTTTTTTTTACTTTAATTTTGCACTCTAACTTCAAAATTAATTTATAGACTCACCATGACCCCCGTATGTGGGTCTTTTTACAAATATTTATCACAATGTTGGAGAAAAAGTATTGCTGCTACAGCATACAAATATATTCCAGACTATTTCTCTTTAGTAAAATAATGAGGCCTTTGGATTTAACTGGAACACAGATTGCACACCAGGTGCCCTTGCCCAACAATGGTGCCTGACCTCACTAATTCACTTGTTGATTGGGGAAATTGCTCTTGTGGCTGATTGTTGCTCAGCCTCGCTCTAAAATCCAGTGGAAAACCTCCCATAACACTGTGGAAATCAGCTTCGTAATCATGCCATGTCTACAGAATAGCAGTGTTCAGTAAACGTGTGGTGTCGTTGTTGGGAGTCTACGTACTTGTGGACATAGTGTTGCTTATGAGTAATGGAAGCCTGTCACCCAAATTTCTGTCATAAATACATTCCTACTGCCTTCATCATATGACAGGGTAAAGCCGTGCAGTGAAATTTGGCTTATGTGCAATAATCATTTTGGCTGATATAGACCTCCTTTGGAAAAAAAAAGAATATAAAATAGAATGTCTTTTTCAACACATGTTGGCTAAGAAATTATTAGGCACGAGTGGAACCGTGCAAATACTCATTTTCTCTAAACCATTCCATTAAGTGTAGTGTAAAACTTAAAGCAGTGACATATTAATAAGGAAATGTTAATGAAAGAGTTCACTCACGTCTTTTAACCACAGTGTTTTATATTGATATCAAAGTGCTTTTGTCTCTGTGTGTCCGTGCAAGAGAGAGCCAACCATGTTCTTACATATTGCTCTTAGCACACAGGGTGTCTAATCTGAACTCCTTAAATACACTTTCGAGCATCTCCAGGGTGTTTAACTTTGTGTGTTCTTTCCATGTCCTCTAATGAAGCTTTAATTAATACCTATAAATATACCCCAATTGCCGCTGTCTAGTGGGCTTTAATTGATTGTGGTTCTGAAAGTAATTTTCCTGCAGCATTCAAATACCTGCTACCTTTTATTTACTCTGCTTCATTTTGAGTGCATCTCACGCTTACTTATTAAACCACTTAAAAAAAAAACCCTCTTAATCTCAATTACTGCTAACATGTCTATCTGCCTGTCACAGTGGTTCTCACTGCTTTGTAACCTTGTTTGTCCGTAATGCTGGCTGCAATACTAACACAGCGACTTGAGGCTCATTCTATGCTGCTGTTCGATGACATGGGATTGTTGTATGCTGCACAGAGGGCTTACTGAGGCACTGTGACCTCTATTCTTTCCTGTTCCATATTTTCCAATTCCACGGTTTGTCATGCGACCAGTCTTTTATACTGACTGCTTTTTTATTTTCCAAAAAACAAACAAACAAAGATTTTTTACGTATAAAACTTGATGAATTTTTGTATATTTCTACAAAAGCAACCTGCTATACTGGAACTCAAATTATTTAGAAAAATAATTGACTGTAGTTCTGGCTGTATACTACAGGTTTATATTAACACTATCCTTTTAGTACATACTCGTTTCTATAGCAACACCTTATTCATTGGGATTTCTATGGTAGACTCTCTGTATAATCTAATACTAGTACGAAACATGTTCATGTGTTTAATAAGGACTTCATATAGTTAGAATGGCCAAGTTTTCTGTGAAGATATTTTAACAGCAGTGAAGGCTTACTAGTGTCAGTGATTGGTAACAGTCTGAGTTAAAGGGGTTTAGTTTTTCAATAACTTTAATATAGAAGAGGTTATATGTCTGTGATTTTAGATACCATGAGAAAAATAAGAGCGAGACTGGTGAGGGATTTTCTATTTATAGCAGCTATAATATAAATGAGACTGTGATGTTATTTTGCTAATACCGCAGTGATTTCTCAATGAATACAGTGTTAATGTTTTAATTACTTCTCGCACATTTTAATGGTTTATTAGAATGTGAATATTAATTCACATTCTATTAAGTCATTTTAACAAAACAAAACAAAAAAAATAACCCAGAGGAAAGAGATATCATCACCCAGACTCATGGAGACTCCTTCTATTAATTTAAAATAAAACATAAACACACAATAATTTAAAGAATTTCTTTTTATGTGAAGTGCACTTTTTGCTGAATCACGCACTGTATATTTTTGTTTTTCATGTTACAGCCAGAACTACATAGACTGTTGCATGAAAAATAATACCATCCCTCTGACCAATCCGATTCAGGCATGGAACTGGACCGTCTTGTTTGCTGTCTCGGGTTAATTAACAATTATTTGTAGGAGGTGAGGCGGATGTGACTGAATAGTGTTCAACTCAGAATAGAGTATTCAGTTCATTAGAATGTTCAGTTCAGCGACATCCACCTGGCCTTAGGTGAATAATTGTTAATTAATCAACATCTTTGACCAATCAGATTTGAGAATTCAACAACACTGGTTACATGTTATGAGGGATATATGAAGATGTTTGTTGTACTGAAAGAAGGGAATGAAAGAAGGGAAACTGCTGTACTTAAGAGGAGGGAAACTACTGTACTACTTCTGTACCCTTATATGAACAAACCGCTGCAGGTCAGATGCAAAGATCAGATGTGAATTTCCTTGAATTGGTGTGCGTGTTCTTTCCTTGGAGGAAATACCCGGCTCCATTAAGTGGTCTGTCGTGAGCAGCAGGAAGCAGGAGCTCTACTTTCGCTTTTAAATAGATGGCTTTAGAGCCAAATCACACCTACGTGCTCAAAGCTTGAATATTCACCCTGAGGTATAATACACGATAACTAGAAGCTTTTAATGGCATTACAGAAATATCCTCCTAGCCACAGTTTCTTTTGGGCAAATCTAGTCTCATATTCATTGCCAAAAGGAAGACATAATGTCTTTGATCAGGTGACTCGCACTGTGAAAAGAACAGCAGGATAAAGCTGGGCTATTCCTCTAGCTTTTAATGACACGACCCCCTGTTCTGTTTAAAATGATTGATTTAGCACCCGTTCTCACCCACACATGCCCATATTAAGTAAACTTTCATCCTAAGGTACAGGTGCAAAACTGCAGTCTTGGTTTGCTATTATGAGAACATTTCCACAGCAAAACATCACAAATTCCAAGACATCAAATGACCATGAGGAGTGTGATCTGGTTGCGAGCCAGATCAAAACACCCACAATCTTCAGGCTTGGAAAGGAAAAGAAACAAAGAGTCTTGTTTACCTCAGCTATGTTCTGTTGATTTTTCATCTGTTCTTTCAGCATCCTTCATCTCTATTTAGCAGACAGACATGACTAATTTACATTTTTTTTCTTTTGGTTTTCAATTGATGTTTTTTATTATTTTTTTTAATTATTATTTTTTTTATCCCTAAAACTGAAAAAGGTTAACATGCTTCAAAATCTTTTCTTTTCCCCTTTTTCAGTGTTTTATTTCTGTCCATAATAAATCATTCAACTTTTTTTGTAAGATGCAGCACCAATTTTGTTATTATTTCACTAGCAAACATTTTTATATTGGCATATAAACCAATCGGCAACAACTATATGTACACATACACACCAATCAGCCATAACATTAAAACCACCTGCCTGTTATTGTGTAAGTCCTACCTGTATCAGCTCTAACTCATCAAAGCATGAACTCCACAAGACCTCTGAGGGTGTTCTGTGCAATCAGGCACAAAAGCAGTTTGCAGCAAAACCTTTAGTTTCTGTAAATTGCAAGGTGGTGCATGTAGGATTTGGACTTTTTTGTCCAGCACATCCCACACATGGGGATTTTGAGGCCAATTTTCTTTAAACCGTTCCTGAACTGTTTTTACAGTATGGTAGGGTGCATTATCCTGCTGGAAGATGCTACTGCAGCCTTGTATGCATCAACCTGGTATATACTGTGTGTGTTGACACCTTTCTAGCATAGCCAGTGTTAACTTTTTCTGCTTTTAATTCTCTGGGTCAAACCAAATGGGCTAGCCTTCACTCTTCATGCACGTAAGTGAGCCTGAGGTGCCTGTGAGTCTGTTCCTGGTTCACTATTTGTCCTTTCTTGTACCACTATGGATTGTGTTTTTGAAGATGCTCTTCCCAAGTAGTCATGATACTTTATTCCTGGTCAAAGTCACCCAGTAACCAGGTCAAAGCCACACAGGATTTTGTTACAGAAAATGAACTATAAATAAAAGCCAAAATTGTTTTGACCATTTCTGCTGATTAGTTTTTAAATGCCTATGGTAAACAGATTTTTTTTTCCCCTTCTAAATCCTCATTTTCTGTTGTCAATCTTTCAGACCTCAAAAAAATTACCTCCACTGTATTTTTTTTTCCTTGTTCCTGCTGTAATTGTGCTGCTTGTCTTTTGAACAATATGCACAAAATTGGCATTATTATGGCTCGATTATGCATGTGGTACATCTATATTCAGCAACTTTTTCTATTACTTGGCATAAATGTTTCCTGTCTATTAGCGAGGAGAGAGAGTATAATGTTCACATATTTAATGCAAATTTAATTTCCATGTTCACATTGAGATGACTCTCCCTCCTCCCCAGTGTTCTCTAATCTGTCTGTTCCATAGTAATAAGCTTCAAAGCTCACTTGTTTAGTCTAATGTTTTCCTGTGCTGTGATGTGTCACTTTCTGTTGTTATTTTCAGTGTGGTAATAGCTTTGTCTCTTATTATTATTCTCCCCCTCTCTACCAGTCCCTTCAGTCGGAGTGCATTCGGTATTAAAGCAGCAACTCTGCACTGATCCTGAACCTGTCCTACTGGGCCATTAGCCTTTCTCCACTTGCTGAGATCCGGCCTGCTCTGTGAGCACACAAGGAACTGAATATAACCAGAGGTGGTAAAACTGGGTCTGTAGGCGACAGCAAAAGATCCAGTGTTAAAATGCTCTGAAAGAAACTCATAATTATCGGTTCGAAAATAGATCTTCTCTCTCTGTCTCTCTCTCTCTCTCTTGATGGATGGATGGATGAATGGGTAGATAGATAGAAATCTAAAATTTATCCAGATAAGAATTTTATTTTTAAATCTTTTTTTAATGATTTGTCGATACTATTTCTCTATACTTTTTGATGTATGATCCACTTTCTCTGAGACTCTGTAAAGTGTACAGAATGTGTTTCTGGATTAAGGAAATTTGTTTAAGGGTCACCATTTTGTTATCTTAAAAGCATTACTCTATAATTTATCAAAGCTAGAGTATAAGGGCTAAACTATGGGATACATATGTTTTAAATGTATTAATCATGCTAACCTTTAACAGATCCATATATGCAGTATAGTGTTCAGGAACGCATCAGACATGTGTTAAACATGGAAACTGTGCCCCAGTTCAGATTACGTGTGGGTATATCATTTTATCAAATGTTTAGCCAGACAACAGAGTAAAATTCACACATTGACATGTTTCGGTACATGCTGTCTGCCAGTGTATTTATGTAAAAAAACCAAACAGATTTCTTTTGGATTGTCAGGTGGACATAACAGTGTAACAACTGTTTACTTATGTTAACAGCATAACTTTCACAAAAAGGAAATATAAACAGTGGATGCAATACACAGAATAGTCATTTATGTAATAAATGATCCAAGCTCTGTGCACTAGGATGACTTTTATGATTTCTACGTGCACTCTTAAAAAAATGATCATTCAGTATGTTCAGTCCTGCATACATCTTGATTGACTCATTAAATTAAATAGATAACACAAACACTGAAGCAAATTAAACAAACCAGTCAATTCCAGCTCTGCAGAACTAGGTGTGAACACTCTACAAACACTTCTAAAAATAAATAAATGAATAAATAAAAAAAAAAAAAAAATCTGATTATTTATTTTAAGGTCACACTGTAATTCAAGGATGCCTTCATATATGTTGACAACACAGCAGATCAGTTGTGTGCCTACTACATTGCTCTCTGATTATTCACATTTATGAACCATATCAGTGTTATATATGTATTAAAGATTCCTACAGGATTATAAAGTAATTGTTATACTGATATCACCTTATTGCTCTCTGGTGTTATTTAAAACTCCTTGTGACCCTTTGCTCTCTATGAAAGTCTGTTTCTGTTTTTTTTTTTTTTTTTTACTTAGCTGTGATTTTAGCAGGGCCCATGGTTATTAGAATAATTTAACATGGTTGTGTTGCACATCTCCTCATCATCTCTGGAAAAAAAAAATAAAAAAGAATGAACTCGGAGTGTGTGTGAGCGGGGTGCTGTGAGTCGGTACTGGTCCTGACACGCTCTGCAGCTCAACAGCGTGATTGTGTCATTTTGTAACAGCTCCAAACTGGAGCTGGGATCCTTCAGGGACTTTAATCCAACTCCTACACAGATCTCATTATGATGCAGATGAGCACAAGCAATCCTAATACTGTTTTAATGCACACAGAAAATAAATGCTGCTTTTAAAAAGCATTTGTCCACATTGAACGTTTCCACATTTTGTAGGGTTTTCTGACCTGGAAATGAATTGGATTTAACTGGTATTATAAGTCATCCATTAATCTGTATGGTTTATCCTTCATTGGCCACGAAGCTGGAACCAATCCCAGCTGACTTTGGGTTAGGGGTGGGGTCCATCCTTACCAGGTTTCCAGTTTTGTATGGCTAACACACACAAAATATCATTCACACTTATACAAATGTGAAAATCACTTAAGCAAGTTGATCTCATGTGCATGTATCTATAATAGAATATTAAAATAAAATTAACAAGAATTTGCACTATTACTTGTAAATAAAAGTATAGCAGTATTCATCCCTATTGCGATTAAATGAGTTTTTTTTTTCTCAGATTATTCCCCACTTCATTTGTGTTGTATGTCACATTGTTTTCAATGATAATATATTCAAGGTTTTCTTTGATAACTGATGACTAATCTTAGGGTTTAATAGCAAGGAAGTGTGAATATTTGAATAAAATAATACGTTCTACGATATTATTTATACAGGACCTTATTTGTCTCTACCCCTGTGTAAGTATTATGAGTTTTTTATTTTATTATTATTATTGTTATTGTTTTGTAGGCTTTTTGAAATTTAATCCCAGGCAGGTTTGTTTTATTTACATGTTATAACACTACAAAATGTGGAAATATTCAATGGGGAGAAAGGTTTTGTGTGTCTGTGTGTGTATTTATGCACGCCACTGTAGCGATGAGGACTGTTAATGTACTATAGTGTATGTGTGTGTGATAAGGTAATATACCTTATGACATCTTGATGCTGATAGTAAATAAGGTTTTATATATGATTACATATTAAAAATGAAATGATTTGACGATTGTGTGTATTATACAAAAATAGCACAAAATCACCTATTTTAATACAATATTAATGATCTTAAGATGAGTATTGTTGCTGAGGATCACTTATTTACTGACGATTAAACCTAGATGTTTAATGGTGTTAAATCTTCTGTTTGGGTTTCCACTGATTTAATGTATAAATGGTTTAGGTAGCTGTTTTATTCTGTTTGCTGTTGTGTGTTGTGTACTGATTACTGTCACCCTTCTGGCCCTGTAGTAGCACACTCTACATTCCAGATTATGTAGTGCTTTTCTATGTTTATACATTTTATTTTTCAATTCATGTATTCTACCTCTTTGGAATATACAGATTATAGCTGTACAATATTCTTTACATATACAAGATATATACTGTATATATAATCCCTTTTTGCAGCCATACATAAAGAATTTTCATGTTAGTGTTGCTAAGCATTTTGCTTTTCATGAGCAGTGAATAGACAGAATGAAATTCAAAACACTGTATTGCTATTTTTTTAGATTTAACAGAGAATAAAATGCAAAAATTTTGGACTTCTAAAGTTTTGTCTTTTCTGTGTAGACATTTTCACTCCACAGACAAAATGGTGGTATGGTATTAATGTCATGCAATAGCTTCCATTTAATTGTACAGGATCAATTAAACAGAAATCTAATGAGTGTTCTCTAGAAAACACAGCAGATCATATAAATGTCTGTGCTTTAATCGAGTGGCGGTTTGAGCTTTGTGTCTGAGCTCTTTTCACAGCAGGCACAGCTTTGTGGGTGGATAACGATGCAAACGTTTCCCTAATTGTGTTCACTTGTAATTGAACAGGTTGCACTTAGTACATTTCTTGTGGATCACTGATGCCTCTATTGCACCCCTTCATCTTTTTTTCACATAAAGTGAACCGTTGATTCAAACTGAAGATGCGGACAAGCTTTTATTGATCGATGATGTGTACACACAAATATGGGAGTAAATAGCATCTACAAATTTTTCATGCAAAATGTGGACTTTAATAATGTAGTGCGTCTCTAAAAGAGCCAACTCAAAGAACAGGCTTGTTTCTGAATGACGCATCATTCATGTATTCATTCATTCATTTTCTAAATTGTTTAGTCCCAATTTTGGTTGTAGGGAGGCTGGCGCCCATCTTAGCTGACTCTGGGTGAGGGTGGGGTACACATACATATATACATATAGATACGCAATGCATGCTATAAAAACGTTGAAAAATAAACATGAGGTACGTCATTGGCTTGTAGTGCCGTGGCCATCTTTGGAGGTGAAACAATGTTAAAAAACAGCCCCGTATGTCTAGTATACAATAGGAACCTCAATCACTGGGGTCTGTGTGTGTGTATATGTGTGTGTGTGTGTATATGTATATGTATATGTATATATATATATATATATAATATATGTAGTATGTGTGTGAGTATATATATATGTGTATTTTCTATGAATGCACGCGCGTCAGCGCTATTTACAGCAGCGCCGCTGAGTACAAGAAAGCAGTTGTGGAGGACTGACTCACCTGTTGACTGAAATTGCTGTTAATGTTAATTAAAATAAAACCTATATAACCTGTGGTGTTTTTTGAACCAAAAAAAAAATAAGACCGTGTCTTATTATCGGGGAAACATGGTGTGTGTATATATATATATATACACACACACATATACGTGTGTGTGTGTATATTTAATGTTTTAGGGCCACCAAGAAATTGTTCCAGTGTATATACATCTTAAATATAAATATGTATATGTCTCTCTCTCTCTCTCTCTCTCTCTCTCTCTATATGTATATATATATAAGATCTTGAGTCGATTTTTCGTAAAACAGTGCTTAATACGTCGAAGTAGAGCTAAGTATATTGTATGTGGGGAAAAAATAACAGTACTACAATTTTATCCTGACAGGCTTGTTTCGTGGTTGCCCACTCATCAGGGGATTTATCAATATCATTAAATCCCCTGATGAGTGGGCAACCACGAAACAGGCTTATCGGGATAAAATTGTAGTACTGTTATTTTTTCCCACATACAATATATATATATATTGTATGTGTGTGTGTGTGTATATATATATATATATAAATAGAAGATGAAGATGAAGATATATATACACACACACACACATCCCGGAGTCGGGTTGCGGGGGCGACTGAGAACCATGGTCTCGGACTTGGAGGTGCTGATTCTCATCCCCGTCGCTTCACACTCAGCTGTGAATCGTTCCAGCGAGAGCTGAAGGTCCTGGCTCGATGAAGCCAAAAGGACGTCATCCACAAAAAGCAGAGGCGAGATCCTATGGCCACCAAACCAGAACACCTCAACACCTTGACTGCACCTAGAAATCCTATCCATAAAAATTATGAACAGAACCGGTGTCAAAAGGCAGCCTTGGCGGAGTCCAACCCCCACCGGAAACGAATTTGACATGTGGTTATCAATGCAGACCAAGCTCTGGCTCCGGCGGTACAGACACCGAACAGCCCTTAACAACCGTGTCACTCAAGACAGTCCTACCACATCCAGAGCCTTGAGGTATTCAGGGCAGATCTCATCCAGCCCGGGAGCCCGGCCACCGAGCTTTTTAACTACCTCGGTGACCTCAGCCCCAGTGATAGGTAGACCCACCTCTGAACCCCCAGGCTCTTCCTCTTCCTCTTCCACCAGGTGGTGATTGGTTGACAGCTCAGCTCCTCTCTTCACCCGAGTGTCCAGAACATGCGGCCACAAGTCCGATGACACGACTACAAAGT
>JAOUQZ010000004.1:12289526-12306597 GCA_028564935.1 Neosilurus hyrtlii
CCGAGCTGGGAATCGAACCCAGGACCTTCTTGCTGTGAGGCGGATGTGCTAACCACTGCGCCACCGTGCCGCCCTGATTTGGTACATATTAGACATATTTACATTTACATCATTTGGCAGAGTTCGTATCCAGAGCGACTTACAATTGCTATTTTTATACAACTGAGCAACTGAGGGTTAAAGGCTTTGCTAAAGTGATGATAGTGGGGATTGAAGTGATGATAGTGGGGATTGAACTGCTGACCTTCGGATCAGTAACCCATTGCCTTAACCACTAAGCCACCACTGCCCAGTAATATATTTATTGTTAAGTCGTATCACCGCCCTACAATATTTATTGTAAACATGGTGTCAGAATATTTTTGAGGGTTCTAAGAGCAGATCTAAGGCTGGAGACTATCTCAGTGACTCACCAGACCATCTCAGGGTCATCACACACCCACACCACCAATCACACTCCCACTCACACCTAGGGGCAGTTTAGAGCAGCCACCTGTCCTAATGAACATGTCTTTGGACTGTGGGAGGAAACCAGAGTACCCAGATGAAACCCATGCAAAGAGGAGGAGAACATGCAAACTCCACACAGGGACACCATTGCCAAGGACTTGAGCCCAGGACCTTCTTGCTGTGAGACAGATGCGCTAACCACTACACCACCCTGCCACATCTCAATTATATTATATTATATCATATTATTTATCATCTGTGTAGTTCCAAGCTGCAGTCATGTTTGCAGGATTTGCAGTTATCTAACAATTTTATATTGAACTCTTGTACCTTGGCCCACTTACTGGTTTAAATATAGTATGGCGTTTGCAGTGGATCGTCTGAGGGTCAGAACGCTTCAGCACTTGAACATAGAAAGAAAAAGCATGCTTTCCTTATTTTATTTTTTATTTGATTATCAGAGAGAACAGGCATCCTTTAGTGGCTACACAACCATGATTTATATTAAAAGCCTTTCTGTGAAGTGGTGGACAGCACAACCTTCCTGACCTCTGAGCAACTTCTCTGCTTATGGAAGTGCTGAGAGGAAAAAGTTTAGCAGAATAGGAACATCTCCTATTTAGAGGCAATGATTTGTACACAGGCCTGTCACTTTTAATTACTTACAGCTGTTGGCATTTCCTGGTTCTTGGTGGTGGTGGTGGAGATGCTGTACTCTTCACTGGAGAAGTCCAGATCATGCGGCTGCCTCCTCTGAGCATGGCTGTTTGATCACCAGCTGAACAATGGTAGAATATTTATGGAGTAGGAGAAGCCTGAGGTTCAGCAGATGGAATGTGACCCAGGAACACTGGACTCCCGGCGAGTGTCCTCTGCTCTAGCGTAGCAACGTCTCAACACACTATCTGCGATTGTCAGCAGCTTTTAACCGTCTCCATACTGTTTACTCATGGTAATCTTGTGGTTATATAATATGCCTGAACTATTGTATAAGATGCTTCAACATCCTGGTAAAACAAAACTGATGGACCCCTTACCAGGATGTTTGGCCTTTCTGCTGTTCATCATCAGATTTCTTACACAGTTCATATGACCCTGTTTCAGCTTTGCTATTCTAAAAGTTCTCATGTATCATCATCATGATTATAATCCTAAATTCTCTGGCACCTCAAACACTCTTACTTGTCTCACCTTTTTCTCTACAAGTTCATCACACCGTTTGTGGTAACACCATGCAACAGCCTCAAACTCAGTCTCTAATACACCCGTTATCTACTTTTTGACCTGTTATAAGTTTAACACTATCATTTACAGGGTCCACGCCTCTGCCTCTTTTTAGGAAAATATTAAAGCTATAATTACCTAGAAATCCAGTGATACCGCTATTATAATTTAACATAAATCATTATGGTGATTTCCGATGCTCTCTAGACATTTTGCCATCTAAAACTGTGTGATTTTTCTCTCAAATTCACAAAATAAATAGATAGATAGATGGATAGATAGACAGATAGATAGATAGATAGATAGATAGATAGATAGATAGATAGATAGATAGATAGATAGATAGATAGATAGATAGATATTACTTTCAGGCTAAAATTAAGTCTTTATTTTATTTTATTTTTTTTACATTTGCAAGATTAATTATTTTAATATTTTGTTAATTTAATTATTGATTTTGTCTTCTTACAATCTGGTTTTGAAGTGGATTTATTGCTCTTTAATCTGATCTGTGTTTTCTGTATGCAGGTTTAATGTCCTCAGCTGTATTATTGATTTAGTAACTTAAGGAGGAAAATATAAATGTAAATTTATCCTTGTGATGGCAGATTTTGAGAACTGTAGAAATATTTATCTATGTCTTCTCCTGAAGAAACCCTCTGTCTTAGACATTTTAGTGGTGTTTCCTCCATAACCTACATACTTCAGCTTGCTTTAACTACAAACACCACACATTAAGTAGCTATTAATTAGCTAATCAGTTGAAGTGTGTGTATTTTAAGGCAGCTATGCTTTCATTACCGGATATGTTCACGAGGGTTCATGAACTTCATAAGAGTTTCATTCAATATTCCTGCCATTCGTGAAGATTCTTAGGCTATAACTCATGGACAACAGTCAAAATGGCTGATATAAGCATGAACTCTGACCCCAATTTTCAAAACATTATTGACCCATCTCCCCTTCTTTACATATTTACATCTCAAAAAATAACCAACACAAATGTAACCTTGCCCAGGGCATCCATGTTTTTTTTTTTATTCATTCATTTGCTGAACCGCATAACCTTACTAGGGTCATGGGGAGGCTGGTGCCTATCTCACCCGACTCTGGATGAGGGCAGGGTACACTCTGAACAGCTCGTCATTCCATTGCAGGGCAATCACACACAACCATTCACAATCAAACACACACCTAGGGGCAATTTGAAACAGCCAATTAGCCTAATGTGCATGCCTTTGGACATAGGGGAAAACTGGAGTACCCCAAGGAAACCGACACAAGCATGGGGAGGACATGCAGACTTTACACAGAAACTCCATTGCCAAGTTCGTGACTCGAACCCAGGACCTTGTTGTTGTGAGGCTAACCACTACACCATTGCACTGCCCTTGTCTATGTTTTACTAAGCCAAAATACTGTGTTTAAATGGCTTACTACTTCCAATTTACAGTGGATTGAGGTATCAGACACTATTTGTAACTTCAGGACTCATTTGAATGAAAACGGAATGAAAACATAAAAGACATGATTTAAACCTTCCTTGGCTTCAGTCCAAGTGTTGTGTGACTCGTACATCTACATATCTTTTACACAGTGTCACATGTTTTATGATACCAAACATTTTCACAGGCCATACAAGGTCACATGCTGTGTTAGCACAGAGGATATTATCATAGTCTGAGCTTTTTCCTCTCTGTGTATTTTTTTAAAAAGCTATGAAAACATTAAGTACTTTTAAACACATATTGCTGTCCTCAGCAGAACTGTGTACTGTACAAATAGTTTTAGTATTATTCAGGAATTTATTTTCAGGAGTTACAGCCCCTCACGTTGCCTCCCACATGTTCTCTCATATTAACGTGGATTTCTTTAGCAGAACTGGTGGAAGGACAGTTAATCCTTGGGTAAAGGTTCTATAATATATCAGGGATAAAAGGTATTTATTTTGGGGAAATTTTAAAAGATGGTGTAGTATGAGGAAGCAGAGTTGATGTTATCACCTTGAAGTATTTTCCAGATATTTTGCTCTTTCACAAAGCTATTTGGCCAGTCATTACAAATCATTATTTATTAAATGACACGTAACAGATTTCAGCCATTTCTACTTACATTAAATATAATTAAGTGTCCTCAAAAACAACACACTTCCTGTTCTTACAGTTATACGGTTACTCCTGTACAGCCTTTCTTCTTCCACATTATTAATTTAGTCATGATAATATGATAATGGCATATAATGATTTTTTAAACAAATCATAATTCACAAATGTTTAGGTCATGTGACTAATTAATGTTCAGTTGTAATTGGATGTTGCTTAGGTGTGGGTGGCCCGGTGGCATTAGCATGTTCGCCTCACAGCATGGAAGCCTCGGTTCGATTCCCGGGCTTGGGTGTTTCTGTGTGGAGTTTGTTCTCCTTGTGCTAGCGTGGTTTTCCTTTGGGTGCTCCAGGTTTCCTCCCTCAGTCCAAAAACATGCTCAGTAGGCCAACTGGCTGTTCCAAATCACCCTAGGTGTGAGTGTGAGGGTAATTGGTTGTTTGTTGGCCCTGCAATGGTGTGACGAGCTGTTCAGGGTGTACCCCGCCTTCGCACAGAGTGGGCTGAGATAGGCCAGCCTCCACATGGAAATTGCAATTGATTAAACTGATTGGATCTGAAAAGTATTCATAAAAATGTTAGAAAAACTATAATAATGTATGTTTTCAAATGTGCTCCTGTTTTACACAGACAAACATCTGACAGCCTAAAATAGGGGCCTGATAGTACAAATTGTTGTTGCTGGTCCAGAACAAACAGAACTGTGAGGTTTGTTGTGCAAGCCCGGATAAGGGATCTAATATGGATCACTGCACGCAGCAGAAATTTTTTTTTCCGCATAGGAAGCACAATCAGTTCAGCCAAGTGTGTGATGATTAGATTCAGTGGCTTGCAAAAGTATTCCTACTTTTCTACATTTTGTCATGTTACAACCACAAATATAAATGTGTGTTATTGGGATTATATTTAATAGGCCAACACAAAGTGGTGCATAATTGTGAAGTGGAAGGAAAATGATACGTGCGCAAATATTTTTACAAATAAAAATCTAAAGTGTGTACAAATAAAAAGTGTGGCGTGCATTTGTATTCAGCCCCCCTGAATCAATACTTTGTAGAACCACCTTTTGCCGCAATTACAGCTGCACATCTTTTGGGGTATGTCTCTACCAGCTTTGCACATCTGGAGAATGATATGCTTACCCATTCTTCTTTGTAAAATGGCTTAAGCTCAGTCAAATTGGATGAAGAGCATCTGTAAAGAGCAATTTTCAATTCTTGTCACAGATTCTCAAATGGATATAGGTTTGGACTTTGACTGGGCCATTCTAATGCATTAATATGCTTTGATCTAAACCATTGCATTGTATCTCTGGCTTTATGTTTAGGATTGTCCTCCTGCTGTAAGGTGAACCTCTGCCCCAGTCTCAAGTCTTTTGTAGACTTTTACAGATTTTCCTCCAAGATTGTCCTACATTTGGCTCCATCTTCCCATTAACTCTGACCAGCTTCAATGTCTATGCTGAAGCAAAGCATCCCCACAGCATGATGCTGCCACCACCAGGTTTCACGGTGGGGATGGTGTGTTCAGGGTGATGTGCAGTGTTAGTTTTCCAATGCTATCCTTACACAGCCTGTCAGTTTAGGTGGATGGCCATGTCTTGGTAGGTTTGCCAAGACCTCCCACTTTGGAAGATGGATTGAACAGTATCCTGCTTTAAATTTCTCCACAACTTTATCACTGACCTGTCTGGTTTGTTCTTTGTTCTTCATGATGCTGTTTGTTCACTAATGTTCTCTAACAAACCTCTGAGGCCTTCACAAGTGGACTCTATTTACTAAGTAATTGACTGCAGAAGGCAATTGGTTGCACTGTTTTTTGTTTATGGGTATCAAAGTAAAAGGGGTCCTGCAATGGTCTGGCAAGCTGTTCATGGTGTATAATGTATTGAACTGATTGGACCTGAACATTTTACATAAAAAATGAAAGCACTTGAAAATGTGGCTTTAATCATGGCATCAATATCATAATATTCATTAATTTATTTTCTGAACCGCTTAATCCTAGTTAGGGTCGCGGGGAGGCTGGCGCCCATCTCAGCCGACTCTGGGCGAGGGCAGAGTACACCCTGGACAGCTCGCCGGGTCATCGCAGAATATCATAATATTAAGAAACAAATATTTATTTTAATGGGTGATACAGTGTTGCAGTGTTGATTAGCGTTGTTGATCATGATGGTAGGAAGGGAAGTTGTTGTGTGAATGGCTTTCTTTTAAGTTTTATCTCTGTGATACCCCAGTTGAAGTCTGCCTCTCACTGAAAGTCAGCTGAGATTGGCTCCAGCTCACCAGAGACCCAGGATGGATAAGTGCTATAAAAAACGAATGAATGGTATTATTTCTTAAAATAAAATAAAAAAGTCTTCTAAAAGTACATATCTATCAACTGAACACCTAAGAACAAATTTATTAAAGTTGTTTGATTTAATTTCATTTAATTTTTCATTTTTTGATGATGATGATGCTGATGATAGAGTACTAATAACATTAATTAGTAATTAACACCCAGAGTGTTTATATATTTTCACTTGGACTCAAATGAACACTGTGGGTGTTCGTTTACCTTTAATAAATTTGAATGTAACTCTCCCTGAGGATCAGTAACATACACATCCTACCCATAAAAGATGGATTTCTGTCTATGGATTATACATTTGTATAATTTGTATTCACTCATTTGCCAGAACACTTGAGGAGTCCACTTTTTTTTTTTTTTAAATTCTATGCCTATAAAAAAAATCAGATTTTTCTTAAAAACTGACCTGCTTGACTTAGCAGGTTTTGCCAGTGGAATCCTCACTTAATCCTATTAGGGTTGCAGGGAGGCTGGAGCCTAGCTCAGCCGACACTGCGTGAAAGGAAGGTATACCCTGAACAGCTCATGAGACCACCCTCACATTCACACCTGCGGCAATTTGGAATAGGCAATTAGTCTAATGTGCATGTCTTTGGACGATTGAAAGAAACCCATGCAAACACGGGAAGAACATGCAAACTCCACACAAAAAACACCCAAGAATTGAACCCAGGACTTGCTTGCTGAGAGGCGGATGTGGTAATCTATGCCACTACGCCACTGTGCCATCCCACAACACTTTGTGTATATTTTAGTTTTAAAATGTCACTGCTGAAAAGTGCCCATAAAATATAATTTCCATTTCACTGACTCCATGGCTTTATATCTGTAACACATGAAAATAATACTATAAACATTGTTGAGCTCTCTTAGGCCACATGAGCAAATTTACATATTTTCTCATTTGTGCTAAAAATGTTCAGGCCCTCTAATGGACATTCGTGATCTAAGATACTGACAAAACATCTTATCTTGTGTTTTCATAAAACTTAAAAAAATATTATACATTTTAACATTTTTATATTTAAGTTATGCCTGAGGAGCAACCTCTTTATCATGTTTCCATTTTGGAGGCATGGAATGCTGATAAGGCCCGCTGTGTCTTCACAAATATATTACCAACCTTAAGTAGTGTTCTCTGTTGGGCGATCCTATAGTCTAGTATGTTATCTGGAATAGTGAGAGAATTGAAAGGCTCTTATGGAAGGCTATTTATAGAGATGGCCATGTGTTCAGTGATAATTCAAGGCCAGCAACAAGCCTGATATTATTAGTACATCCATATGTTTACTGGTTAATGAAACTCCTTTACGCTTCTTGTTCATTAATACATACTATGTTCTATTACTACCCAAATTATCTGAGGTACCATGCTTTTTTCACATTGTAGAAGTGATTTTTGTTTGTTTTTGTGTCAAGTTCACTTCATATCATAATCATGTTAGACTGCGGACTAAAAAGGGTAGAAAAAAACTTCTAGCATCTTTGTTTTGCATGGATGGGTGTCCAGAAAACACCCAAAGCCAAAAAAAAATGCACAACACCTAGAGGAAGATTTTCTGATAAAGAGGGAAATACTGGTTTCTGAAGTCAAGGGTGTGCTTACCTTCTTCACAGAAAAAATATTACATCTATTAATAGTTTTATTGAATAAATGATTAAAAAGAAAACACTTTTTCATTGTGGTTTTCCTTTCCAAGTCACTTTATCCTTTGTTAGGCTCACAAGGAGGCTGTTCAACAATTTCAGGAGCTGTTCATGTCTCTCTACCAGTCTCACACTGGTTACTGGTTGAGCTAACCCATAGTGAGTTGGCTGTTCTAGATGGTTAACTGGCTCTGTTCGCCTCCTGTCACTAAAACAGTTTCCATGGGAACCCCTTTAGTTCAGACTGTGAATTATTTGTTCTTCTCCACTTTACTGTGTTTAAAATGCAGCTCGCACACTGTTTGCTTTACTGTGTACAGCTTTGGTAGCTCATTATCCCAGACTGCAGCTCATTATTTTTCTCTTTCGTGTTTATTTCCTGCTGTCTTCATACCTTCTTATGTCTCTTTTATTTATTTATTTGTTTGTTTGTTTGTTGTTTTCATTTCTTTTTTATGCTCTTAGTGCAGAGGAGGAAAAAAATATGTTAAGGGGGGAAATTAATGGCTTTTTTATTATAGTAATTTTAAGTTTGCTGCTAAGCTTCACTCCTTTGCTTTGCTTTGTAATAGCATAATAGAGTTTTTCTGAATTGATAAATCATGTTTCTTGAAATTTCTTCTCCTTTTCTCAAAACACATATTCCAAAATTTAAGTTAAACTTACAAACCCTTTAACTTATCTTGCAAAATTTTATATTTCATTTAAAACTATTTCAACCTTACTCAAAACCATGATGGCAGACAACACACAAAGCCAGCTAATACATAAACACTACTCAGCAGTAATTACACATAAACAAATTCAAAACACTGCATTCTGGGCATAGCAGAAAAAAAACTTTATTAATGCATTTATCAAATTTGTGTTTTCACAAAACAAACAAACAAACAAAAAAACCCTCCAAAACCCTCCACTTTGATTTTGCAGCACGCAATGTCAATCATTCATTTTCCCTTAGCATCATGCCTCTAGACTGGGTCATGTCACAGGACTTCATCAACATCACAGACAATTCTCTCCCTTGCTAAGCAACCGGGAAAGAATCCTTTTGTGTGAATTTAAATCCAGCCTTGAAAAGCTTCCACTCCTATATAATAACACCCATCATCCACTAACTGCTGGAGATTTTCCCTGATATAGGGGTGTTACTCACATACTTTCCACCATTTTGCACAGAAAAAAAATCTCTTGGGTTTCAGAATGGGGAGTACGGAAGAAGGAAAAGTTTATGGTAATAAAATGCCATTTTTTGGTAAACATATTTTCGGATCATGGTGAAAACTCATCTTAAACAGGATGCTGTCTGCTCATGGCCTCTCTGTTCTTGACTGTGCAAAGCTTCTCATAGACCATCCAGAAATGTTAGAAGACATTCAGTGTTGTATGGTCGTAAAGTAACATGGCGGTGGAGAGCCCCACAGCTGTTGATGGCAGTACAATCAAATACAAGACATGTCACTGTTTGTCCTGGCTTATATCCTGCTCACTTAATGGACTTCACACATCACTAATTTAAAATATGTGTGCTCAGCTTTCACGTTAACGATAGGGCGGCACAGTGGTGTTGTGGTCCACCTCAGAGCAACAATGTCCTGGGTTCGTGTCCCAGGCTTGGGGGCTTCTGTGTGGAGTTTGTATGAATTGTGTGTGTGTTTTCCTAGCGATGATCTGGTGAGCTGTTCAAGGTGTACCCTGCCTTTGCCCATTGTCAGCTAAAATAGGCTCCAGCATCTCTGCGCCTCTAGTAGGATTAAGCGGTTCAGCAAATGAGTGAGTGAGTGTGTTAATGATGACACTTGTACTGTTATTCGTGTTTAACTATTGAGGCCTGTGTGTGTCATTCTGGGTCAAAGTCTACCACAAAGCTAAATGTGTTTTGTGAATGAGAATTTGTTTCACGTTTTGCAAAAAATAGACGATTCAAGAAAAAAAAATAGTTCATAAAAACTGTAAAGCTATGAGAGGAAAAGATCTTACACATTTTATCATTCAGACTCAGGGATGCTGAAAAATTGCTCAGAGATGTAATAATATAATACAAGGCTGACATCTGCTGGGTGAAAATTGCCACTGACCTTTCATTCAGTATTTATTCTTATCCATAAACAACCATTCACATTAATATTCACATCTATGGGCAATTTAGACCACTTAGTTAACCTAAAGTGCATGTTTGGGGGGAAACCAGAGCACCGAGGAACCCATACAAGTACAGGGAAAACATGCACAAAGAAAGGCCTCTGTCAGCCATCAGGTTAAATTCCAGGACAAACATTCTTGTTATAAGGCAACAGTTTTTACATCTGTACCAGTGTGCTGCTTATTATGATATGCTAAAATAGTATAAGGCCCTGCAATGGACTGACGAGTACCATTGGTGTGTACCAAGCCTTCAAAATCGGCTGAGATAGGATCCAACCAAATGAATAAATGAATGAATGAAAATATAATTATATTTTATTAGTTCACATGAAGAATGACTGGATTTATTTTGTTTGATTTATTTATGGCAGGATGTAGTATGGCATCATGTAGCTTAAAGTGCAGTGGGATGTAGAATGGAGGGCTAAATGTAGTAGTACGTTCATAGTAGTAAGTTTGCCTTATATGTTTTGGCTGTGGAAGGAAACCCAAGTACCCGGAGGAAACGGCTGATAGATATTTGTGAGGTGATTTCATGCAGGTTTGCTTGGAAAACTACAGTGTTTATTTTGATACACTGTAATTGTGCTAATTACTACATGAATAACATGTGCTAACTCACTCATTCTTTTGTCGAACCACTTTATCATATTAGGGCCACGGGGAGGCTGGAGCCTATCTCTGCCCGAAGGTGGGGTAAACTCTGAACATCTCGCCAGTCCTTCGCTGGGCCAACACACAACCACGCTCACTCCCACCAAGGGGCAATTTGGAACAGACAATTAGCATAATATGCATGCCTTGTGATTGGTGGAGGAAACCGGAATACCCAGAGGAAACCCACACAAGCAAACCCCACACAGAAACCAGGACTTGAACTGCCTATAAATAACACTGCTGGGTGTAATTGTTTAATCTGAAACACAATCAGGGAAATTTGGGGAATTTGAATTTTAAAGTTAAAGAAACTTTGATGTATTTCTACTCATCTCTTTTCACCCTTGAGGAATGTAATACTGCTGAATGGAGTACAGCAGTCCTGTTACAGTACTGTGCGTGTAAAGGTGCGGATATAAGAATGAAGTACTGACAATATGACGTTAAAAGAACGCTCCAAATGCGGACGTCAGCGCGATGACGTCACACCTCCCGTAAAAACAGTTGAAGGAATTGAAGTGTGCTGGTTAAGATGTTACCTTTATCCATTAAAGATGATGAATATAAACCTGCAAAATTCAACCTGGTCCTCAAACTCTCCGGATGGTTCAGGTAGCCTCTGTTCGTGTGGATATTATCATTATTATTATTTGATAAATGCTTTTCCGAATGCAGTTGAGAAGCTAAGCAGGGGCTAAACAGTTAGCGTGCTAATTCAGCCGGCTGTGAACTAACTGCAGTAAGTTTAATCAGGTGGTGAAGAGTAGTTCAAACATATAACTAAACCTACAGATTGAAGGCGTTGTTTCCTAAATAAATAAGCATGTCGTGAATGAATGTGAATAATAGTTTCTAGCTGAAGTGGCTAAGAAAGCTTTCTCGCGTTGATGTGGGTATTGCTAGCATTGCTAACCAGCCATGTACCCACTGGGTTATCAGTTAAGATGATTAAACCAGACCGGTATTTTATCTTTAACTGTTTATGCTAATAGTAGCCGAGAAGACTTTATCCGGGTGTGTTTGTTTAGCTTAGCCAGTGTTAAGCTAACCGGTTGCTTTTAAATGAACTGACACGGCTACGCTAACGCGACTCGTTTGTTTCTTTTTTTCCCCACCACTTCAGATCAATTCTGGCTGATAAGACATCACGGAATTTATTTTTCTTCCTGTGCCTGAATTTATCCTTTGCTTTTGTGGAGTTACTGTACGGCATATGGAGTAACAGGTAAGTGTGGGTGAGATTGTAGCTAAAGCTAGCTAGCATCTTTAGCTTAGTGAAAACCAAACAAACGTCACTGTGAGCTCAGTTGTGCCACGTAGGTCTAAAGACTACAGCAGCCCCAAGCTCACAGCTTCTCTCTCTGACTGAGAAATTTGCTTTTTTAAAACTTAAAATCACCGGTCAGCTGGATAGAAATGTCGTCTGTTTATTTAGCTCGCTGTATGTTTATAAACAGGTGCTAGAAGTGATAAGATAGTGCCTTTGTGCTGTTTTTGCTGGAGCTGGCATGTTTGTGAACACTGATTACAATATCAGCAAAACAAGATATATTCCCTCAAAACATGACTGCTGCCAGCTCATTTCAGTGTTATGTGCCTGGTGCATCTCAAAAACTGCCCAGAACTTTATAAATAATGTCATAAACTAATACGTATGCATTATATAATGTTTGTTTTTGCATGTTAACATGTGTTAAATGATAAAGAAGGACATTTTTCTGAAAGCACTGAATGAAATGTGGGGTCGGTGGCGTAGCGGTTGGGGTGCCGGGCTCACGATCGACAGATCATGGGTTTGAATCCCTGTTGGACCCCCACCATGCAAAGACCCCTGGGCAGTCCGTCCACCCAGCAGTATAAATGGGTACCAGTAAAAATACTGGGATGGACTAGCGTCCCATCCAGGATGAGTTGAACTCCTAGTCGCTTCACATTACAGAACCCGGGGATAAGCACCGGCCTGATGAGCCACTAGGCTCGGGTGGAAAAGCCCTACAGACTTACTGAATGGAATACAATTTTATCAGAAAATATAATTTATTTTATATAGACAGAAGTTTTTTTTTTTTGTCCATGGATCCACGAAGTATTTACATATTTATAAAAAAAAATGTAAATGAACAAAAGGAAGCAGCGGTAGTGAAGAGTCAGGAAGTAAACACAGGAAATGGTTAGGGATGGCATAACTTGCTTGTGTGTGTGTGTGTGTGTGTGTGTGTGTGTGTGTGTGTGTGTGTGTGTGTGTGGTGTTCACTGGTGACTGGGCAGTGATCAGTGATTGGTCGTTAGGCTTGGTGAGTTAAAAAGTACCACTATTGGTCTTCCTTACAGCATAATTTGTGAGTAATGTATGCGTTTAAGTGATACAGAGCTTAACATAAATGACCATAAAAAGCACTGTACTGGGCAATTTTATCCTGTTGATTACTAGTAGGGGCTGAACCAATGCGGAACATTTTTTTTTTTTTTTTTTGCAGAAGTAACACAAACTCATTGGGCCAGGTTGTCCAGCGCAAGTAAACAAACAGCAAACAACAATTTAGGTGATATAAAACCACCTTTTAACGGTCCCTTTTGGCGAGGCGCTGCTCCTGTCCGTTGTCATCCTTTGACCTTTTTTTATGAAGGATTTCTGAAGGAAATACAGAACTGGTTCCAGACATAAAAGCTTGGGCTTCGTGCCAAGTATTTCTGCCAGGGGGTCACGCCGATAGCAGGTTGGCTTGAAATGGTCTTTGCAGACTACTGAATTGCGTCTGAAAGGAAACCTTTTCAGAGTACGGCCTGTGCCAGTGTTATATTTTCTGTGATTTCTGCACTTGTCATTTGTACAGCCGGAAAACGGCGACACAGCTCGGCACTGGCCCATAGTGTATTATCTTAGACTGGTGTGTGCTGCACACAGCCCAGCCAGGATATAACAACGAATTTACGTCACTACCGGGGCTGAAACAGCCAAATGAAGAAGGCAACTTGCTGCACATGCCTGGTGTTAATAGTCTTGGGGTAGCACTCGAACGTTCTTGACAAGAAGTATGGAATGACGTTGCCTTATGGAGCTACTGACGTCATAGGTGATTGTTTTAAAGAGCTAGTAATACAAATTCACCTCAGGTATTCTTTAATACCACTTTCTCACCGATGCAACTTTTACGCGGATACCCACGGTAACTCGAATAGTAACACCCTGCAGTGTAGATGTGGAAAACAGTTTTTTTTTTTTTACTCATCTTCTTCCCTTCGAAGGCATGATTCTGCAACAATACCTGTGGTGAAGATTCACAGCCTTTTTATATCGTGGAAAAAAAACATATGATCACTGTGAGCATCGTAAGGTGCCACCGGTGCTTGTCGATGTTCCCACGTTGTTCACAGTGGTCGTACGATGCTGGTGGTGTAACTTACAATACACTCGACGACAATCACATGTTGCTCTGTGGTGTTCTGCTGAAGTATTTCCTTGAACTTCCGCAGGTCAAGTTGCATTGGTGGGAAAGGGGCATGAGTACCTGTGCTCTCAACTTGTCCAACCTGAAGCTGTGATGTGATTTTTTTCCATCACCTGTTTTTTTCCACTTGCTGAATTGCTTAATCCTACTGGGGAGGCCGAAGCCTATTTCAGCAGACTCAAAGCAAAGGCGTTGTACACCCTGAACAGATCACCAATCCGTTGCAGGGACAATACACAAACACACACACACAATGATTCACTCACAATTCCCATGTTTTTGGTATATTGTGCATGACATCGGATTTTAAAGCAAGTTTAACCATCAAACTTAAGTGAAATAAAAGGTGTACTCTTCAGATTAACTCCTCTTGCTATGAAAGAAAGTATTTGGTTGTAAAAATATCTTCCGGCTTTGTGTTTTTTTTTTTTTTTTTTTTTTTTTTTTTTTTACAGATGTATTAATATACTGATTTCTTATAAACTCATCAATGTTGTTTTATTATTTTTTTTTTTCTTTCTGTCTTTCCTCCATACCAGTTTAGGGTTGATATCTGATTCCTTTCACATGTTTTTCGACTGCACAGCACTTCTGGCAGGTCTCGCAGCATCAGTGATTTCACGGTGGCGGTCCAATGACTCCTTCTCCTACGGGTAAGTAATCAGACACACACTGCTTTGTTTGTGCTTTAACCACTAATTGGCTTCATTTCGTTAAGTATTTGTGCTACTTTCCGTTCTGCTTGGCCGCATAATATCGCTGTAACATTCATCGTGAAAATAAATAATAACGAGAGCTCTCCCTGTCACAGGGCGACACGGAGCCCTCACTTTACAATGCTAGGGGTAGTCGAGGCAAACTCCTGGGACAGATGAGGGGCAGCTATGATGTGGAGTTGATGCAGTGTGGTGCTTAGAGTATTTCAGACCAAAAGGGTGTGATTAGGATTGGCTGCTGAGTAACTACAAGAATTTTAACACTGAGGCATCACAGTCAGGTGGTGTTAGCTGCTCAGTGTACAACTTTTTGTTAAACCCAAAATTTTAACTTATCATAAGATCTTTATGACAAATGGCTGGGCTACACATTGATGTGATCGTATCAGAGAACATGCATGTCGTCATGGCCGCCATTTAGCAGAAATATCAACATCTGAAATGAATGGGTGGCTGCAAACGTTTTATCTCCGTAATATAGCACTGAGGGTCTGAATAATGTTGCATGATATACTGCAATCATCTTCAGCAGACATCAGCTCACAGGTGGAACATAAAAACGACAGGGTTTTATTAACCCAAAGCTACAGTAGGTAGCAGAAAAAAACATGAAAAACAAGACCATGACACTGGGAACAACAGCAAAGAGCAAGAAACACTGCATGCAAGCGCAGCACTGGAGCTCCTGACGGAGAGCTTTGTGTTGGGAGAGGTGTGCATTACTGACTGGGGAATAATGACCTTGAGCTGGACACATGGGTGCACAGGAGCTTGTGTCCCCTGGTTCTCTGCGGTCTGGATGTTTCTGCAGGTTCATTTGTCTCTGAACATTATATTTCAGTGCAAAATATAAATCTTGATAAATATGCCTATCAGAAAATGGTGCAATATAGCTTTACATCATATCACCTGGCCTTAGAGCTGGGCGAACAATCGATTTTAGGGATTCATTGGAATTTTTTAATTTAGTAAGTAGAATGTTAGTAAGTAAAGTAAAATGAAAATCGAGATTCACTTTAAGTCTAGCTAATTAACACAGCTGATGAAGTTCCCAAAATATATGATATATGCATAAGATATTTCTTCCCCCCTTCTTTTTTTTTTTTTTTTTTTTTACCTCAGGAGCTCCATAAATGCTGCATTGGGCTGGCAGCCCGTCCAGGGGTCTCAAAAAATGGTTTAATTCGAGAAATGTGTTTGCTGTTCTTCTCTGTGTTGATATTGTTAATATAAAACTTATTTGAATAATGTGTTTGCGTTAAACACAACAAAACAAAACGGAATCAGAGTTGTAAATTGGGTGTAGGGTAAAAAAAGAATTGATATTCTATTGTTAGACCATGTCGCCCAGCTCTACAGCAACCAGACTGCACTGTTCTGCTGCTTCGTCATATAGACGATGTAAAAGTTGTGATCGATGTTGTGTACTGTAGGAATGTATAATAGGTTTTGTTCAATGACTAACATCTAATGTGATACCTAATTTTCCTGTTTCTTTTTTCTTCCCCCCCCCGATATCCACAGGGTGTGTGCTGGGCTGTATAAAGTCATTGTGCACTGGCCTAGTTTTTAAAATTTCCTTGATCATGTGCTCCTGCTTTACAGTTATGTGAGAGCAGAAGTACTGGCAGGTTTTGTCAATGGCCTCTTCCTCATCTTCACTGCTTTTTTCATCTTCTCAGAAGGAGTGGAGGTTTGTGCACAACTTTTTTATTTATTTATTTTGTTTATAATTTTAACCCATTGCGTTGAGTAGTTACTGATGTTTGACTTTTCTTACCCTCCGCCTTCAGAGAGCGTTAGAACCTCCAGATGTGCATCATGAACGCTTGCTACCCGTGTCCGTTGCAGGACTCCTTGTCAACCTTGTTGGCATTTTTGTGTTTCAGCACGGAGGACATGGTCACTCTCATGGTGGAGAAGGTACAGTTTTATTTCCCCACAACTTGCTGTTTGGGCTCTGGTGTGTAACAGATAGAAGCTCGCTTAATCTGCTGCTCTGACTGGATTGAAGGTTGTGTGATTTTCTATGACGGTAACTTTGTCCTGTGTACAGCTACAGCTTTATATTACTCCACTACTGATTTTTTTATTTAGAGTTTTTTAATATTATTTAAACTCCTCTGTCCTATTAGGACAGATGAGTTAACTCTTTGAATTTCTCAGTGACACAACAAGCTGCATTTCATAGAATGATGATGATTATAAAATTAATTTATATAGTGCTTTGCTCACAGTCAAGATCTCTACATACATTTATTTATATATATATATATATATATATATATATATATATATATATATATATATATATATATATTTTTAT
>JAOUQZ010000004.1:12306697-12318793 GCA_028564935.1 Neosilurus hyrtlii
GATGCTCATGATCTGGCTCAAATCAAGGTGAAAGGTAAGATGTGTGTATGTAAGTATGTGTGTTTGTGTGTGTGTGTGTGAGTGTGTGTATGTATATATATATATATATATATGTATATATGTGTATATGTATATGTGTGTGTGTGTGTGTATATATATGTATATGTATATGTATATATATATACACACACACACACACTCAACAAAAATAAATGCAACACTTTTGTTTTTGCTCCCATTTTTGATGAGCTGAAGTCAAAGATCTAAAACTTTTTCTGTGTACACAAAAGGCCTATTCCTCCCAAATATTGTTCACTAATCTGTATAAATCTGTGTTTGTGAGCTCTTCTCCTTTGCTGAGATAATCCATCCACCTCACAGATGTGGCATATCAGGACACTGATTAGATAGCGCAGAGGTGTGCCTTAGTCTGGCCTTAATTAAAGGCCACTCTAAAATGTGCAGTTTTATCACACCGCACAATGCCACAGATGTCGGCAGTTTTGAGGGAGCGTGCAATTGGCATGCTGACTGCAGGAATACCCACCAGAGCTGTTGCCCATGAATTGAATGTTCATTTCTCTACCATAAGCCATCTCCAAGTGTGTTAGAGATTTTGTCAGTGTATATATATATACAACCAGCCTCACCACCACCACAGACCATGTATAACCACACCAGCCCAGGACCTCCACATCCAGCATTTTCACCTCCAAGATCGTCTGAGACCCAGACAACTGCTGCAACAATCGCTTTGCATAACCAAAGAATTTCTGCTCAAACTGTCAGAAACCGTCTCAGGGAAGCTCATCTGCATGCTCGTCGTCCTCATCGGGGTCTCAACCTGACCGCAGTTCACATTCAATGGCATCCGGCCCGTTGGAGAGGTGTTCTATTCACATATGAATCCTGGTTTTTACTGTACAGGGCAGATGGCAGACAGCGTGTATGGCGGCGTGTGGGTGAGCGGTTTGCTGATGTCAATGTTGTAGATCGAGTGTCCAATGGTGGAGGTGGGGTTGTGGTATGGGTAGGCGGATGTTATGGACAACACAGGTGCATTTTGTTGATGGTATTTTGAATGCACAGAGATACCGTGACGAGATCCTGAGGCCCATTGTTGTGCCGTTCATCCACGGCCATCAGCTCATGTTGCAGTATGATAATGCCTGGCACCATATTGCAAGGATCTGTACACAATTCCTGGAAGCTGAAAACATCCCAGTTCTTGCATGGCTAGCATACTCAATGGACATGTCACCCATTGAGCATGTTTGGGATGCTTTGGATAGGCGTATATGACAGCATGTTCCTGTCAATACCCAGCAACTTCGCACAGCCATCGAGGAGGAGTGGACCAACATTCAACAACCTGATCATCTCTATGTGAAGGAGATGAGTGAGCAGTTGGCAAATTGGCCCTAATATGGGTGCTTGCTCATGTTTTATAGTACATGGACGTGACCAAATTAGTGAAAAACTTTCGCGTTTATTGAATTATGAGGAGGGTGAGGTGTGACCTTTCAAGGTCAGTGGTCATTGTCTCATTTGAAAGTCAATATATGGTTTCCTATTGATGTTGCATAATAACAGCATGTCTGTCAGTAGTTGTTTTTGATTTATAAGCAGTCAGTCCCCAAAGGTTTATGACCTTGATCTGACCTTCACCTGTTGACCTTGACATTTCTAAAATCGAATCATCTTTGGTACTTAGGTAGGGTGGTGTCTCCACCAAGATTGATGAAAATTAGTGCATGGGTGTGACAGACAGATGAACACATGCTGGTGATTACAGTGCTCTGTTTTGTGTGGAGGTAATAATAAATGCATTAGTGGTGTTGCATCTCTGGGTTTCAATGTTCTCCTGTGGTTTTTAGAATGAATAAAATATAAGGAATAAAATACTCAACAATTAACTATCTATCATGTTGCAAAAAAAATACATCTCTGTTTTATTTCATGTTGATATATAATCACAATAAACGGTTTTTGTTTATGGTACATGCTGCTGTACATTTTCTTTAACAAGACTCTAATAGCTTAATCCATGTTTTGTTTTTTTGTAGACGATCACTTTCACAGCCAAGAAAAAGGCTCCAGCAAACAGATCTTACAAGGTAAACAGTTTTCTAACCACCAGATGGTGTGAGAGTCCTGTATTTAACATGTTACTGTAGTGTTCTGTGTGCTACCTCGTTTCTATCAAAATATTTGTGTTTCTAACGGTCAGGTCTGGGACAGTGACACTGCTTGTTTTGTTGATTAAAAAAAAAAAACCTGGGCTGCAAGAGATGTAATGCTTTGTCATGTGACCCCTTCATTATTGCCAGACGTGATTAGTTGATGTAAATTTATTTGCGACAAGGTGATGGGTCAGCTCAGCCCATAGACTGACCTTTAACCCCCGGGACTAACAAGGTTAACGCTGACATCTGAGAGCGCAGCAGCGCTGTTGCTTTAAAGCTCTTTGTGTGAGACCGTGTGGGGAAAAATGAGCAAAGAAGAGAAAGTGAGTGTGTCCTCTTTACCCTGGCGCTCGGAGACACACACACATACACAGAATGGGTCCTGTGGGAGGCCTGCTCAGAGAAATAGAGAGGGAGGAGGTGACAGTGCAAAAGGTCGCACTGTTTTTGGGATCTGAGACCTTTTAACCTTTTCACATCTCTGTCCATGTGATGAACAGACTCTCAAATCATCAGAAAGATTCTTTGTGGGTGTTGCTGCTTTTTAAGAGGTTTAGCATTCCTGTTTATTTCCCACCCCCACCCCCTTAGTTTTGCTCTCTGTATTTGGATGAGCTTTTCGCTTAATTTAGGGTGTGTGGTTACTCATTCTGGGAACGTGAAAGCAGCCTAGTCATGACGTGTTCAGCTGAAGGGAAACTTTTTTGAAAGAGAGGTTATTGTACCATCACAGCTAGCCCGTTCTTTCACCACACACTTCTACCGTTTATTTGGCGTGTGCGCTGCTGCACATGGACCTCTTCCTGCATGCAAGGTGTCTGAATGCCTGCCATTTTTGGTAGTCTGATGCAAACCGTTTGCATGAATTCGTCTGACCCCGGTCTATTTCTAGAAATTAAAATCCCGACCCTTGGCTTTCATTCTGCGTCACGGTTCATTGAACAAACATACACTCAACTACAAACCACAGCCAAAAATAAGTGCCACTTCGTATGAGAACTAGTTTGAATTTAACACTTTCTTCAGGAATACAAAAGTTGTGTGTGCGTGTGTGATGTCAGTAATGTGAAGCAGCTGTGTTTAACACCCCATAGGAGTTTTTCTCCACATCGTCGCTGATACGTTGGGAAGCATTGGCGTAATCATCTCAGCTTTGTTGATGCAGAAGTACGACCTGATGATCGCTGATCCGATCTGCTCTATGCTTATCGCCATTCTCATAGGCGTCAGGTGGGTACCACGAAATAAAGAGAAGCACACACTACAGGTAAACGCAAGGTAAACAGGTGCATAAACACAGATTTGTTGACCAACAGTTGTATGTAGATACTAGGGGTGCCGGAAGAAAATTGATTCACGTCTGAATCGCGATTCTTATTTATTAGCATTCTGAATCGATTAAAATTTTCAAGAATAAATTTTTAAGAACACATTTTTTTCGAGCATTTCCAACCTTACTCACAGCGCGTACTGTTTGTCCAGATGTGGTCTCTGTCGTGAATTGTTCCAGTGAGGGCCGGGTACAGGACTAGCTTTTAGCCTAGCTTTGACATGGATGAGGAAAAAGAAATACAGCCTTCACTGTACCTACAGTCTTCACTTAGGGCAAATGCTTGCACTTCGGATTTTACAATTTCCGGGTAAGAACGAGCTTGACATGACATGCGGTGCACAAAATAAAAGCATTTTCACCAATAAAAGCAGCAGGCACGACCAACTCCTGACCAACACACACTCCATCACTTTACTAAACTCCCAACCAACTCTGAACGAGCAAAGCGGATCAGTACATCTACAAAACAAGTTGTTTAGTAATATCATTTCTTTCTTATAGAAGAGTTGTCCCTAGCTTATATAAGAATGTAGTTACTCGTGAAATTTGCACCCTTTGTTGGTAATGGTTATGAATCAAACATCGGTTTGAGTCAAGAATCGATTCTGAATCGAATTGAATTGTGAGTTGTTGTTCGATTCACATCCCTAGTAGATACATGTGCAGACACTGACATGAAAAGAAAGACAGAGAAATACATACATGCATGCATGTGTGCACAAACGCACACAAAGAGAGGTGGTTTTTGTAGCGGTTTTTGGGTCAAGTGTTCCATGACCACCTACCACACCACTCCCATACAAAACTGTCGGTGTGCTCGGTGCTTAGTAGCTCAGCCTCAGAGCTGTGTGCATAGTGATGGTTGCAGTGAAGTGGCTTCAGTCTTCTGTGTTTTAAACGTTGCTGTGGGTTTCGGGTGGAGTCGAGAGAGGAGGTCTCTCTCTGCCTCATTCACTCACATACACACACACACAGGGGAATGATTATTGTACGCAGGGTGGAGAGCAACATTTCCCACATGTGGTAAGGCCAACAGCTGTCTGGTGTACTATTCTTTTTATCTACAACTTCTGATGGAGATCAGGTATCTGCTGGACATCTAGACACTGAAAGTAGCATCAAGAACAACACGCGTGAATAAGTACTACCTTACTAAACTTCAAACTTAAACAATTTTTTGCCATATTTCTATACAAACAGGCCAAAATTCATAAAAGAAATTTTTTTGTTTTTAGAGCCACCACTCCCTGTACCCTACTCAACCCTCACACTGTACAAACGACAGCATATCTCTGCTTTTCCTCATTCTTTATCATTATTAAATGAATACATTCTTGGGTGACATAAGGAAAAGCTGATTAAATAACCTTATTGAGACTAACTGCTTCACAGCTTTCTAATATGTTGATAACCTGTGCAACAACTTGTTGCTCACCCCTTTGCTGAGCCTGTGACTTGAACCCAGGACCTTCTTGCTGTGAGGCAGACATGCTTACATGCCACTCTGCCTCCCTACCATTTATTTCATTTAATAATTAATTTCGGTTTTATTTGTATAGCACTTTTTATTATTGGCATTGTTGCAAAGCAGCTCTATATAGTAAAAACTAATTTTGTAAAGAATTTAAACATTTCTTCTACAGACCCTACATATTCCCAATAATCAAGCCTGCAGTGAGGGTGGAAAGAAAAAAAATCTTAATACACTTTAACAGAAATAATCCCTGTGGTGTAGTGCACAGCTACTTCTAGTTCAAATCCATGTATAGATACAGAAAGTTGTAGAAATTCTTGTTTAATTCCATGATCTGTAAATTATTAATGCGGGTGTGATGAGGGGGAAAGGGCCTCAATTGTAAAATAGGAACTCTTAGCAAATTCCCTCCTGTGTCTCTCTTTTTCACTGTCTCCCCATGTTTGAGCCTTTTCTTCTCTTTCTGGAATGTGGCCATGATCTGTTACTTAAAAAATGTGAGAACAAAGGCATCTTTTAAGATGGATTTTTCCCCTCCTCCTTTCTTGATATAAAAGAGATGGGGACTCTGTGTCATTGAGACCTGGCTTCATTTTTTTTTCCTTTTTGAAATGAACAGATCAGTAGTATGACAATACACACAAAGCCTCCTGCCTGTCATGTTGTTCCTGTTGAAAACATGAACACTGGGCTGTGAATGAGGGAGAGAAACTTCAATACAGTTCCAGCATTGAGAGATACAGAGTCCAGGCATGAACAAATTTACAAAGCTATTACACACCCTGTGCTGGCAATTAAAATTTGGCTTTATAATAAGAAACAGGTGCAAGGTTCCTTAATGAGCTGTACTGAAGAGACCTGTGGCTCCTTTAATGTAGATTATTCTGTTCAGTGCAGTCATGCTGTGAAACATTCTTTAAAAATGTATGTGGGGTGTTAGGAATTAATATGTACTCTAAATATCTTTGTAAACATTTTTTATTATAACTGTATATAATACTTTCCACACTATGTGCCAATATGTGAGAAAAATCCGTCTACTTGGGAAAAGTGTATACTAGTTTTTTGGTTTTTTTTTTTTTTGTTTGTTTTATTTCATGTGGTGCTTTATTGTTTTAGGAGTTTGAGGATGATGATGGTTCTTATACTAATACTGGCACAGTCATTATACACCAGCATTTAATATGTCCATAGCTTAATTATTATTCTTATACAGTTTCCTCTGGGATCAATAAACTATTCTTATATTGCTAGCATATCTACAGTATTTAAAATAGTTTAGCATTAATATATTACCACCTCTGGTGACAGAGCACTGCAGTATCACTTCAGCTAAAAAACTAACAAAGGGATATACAGGCCTGAGCGGCCTGCTGGTACAGTGGTTAAGACACCCGCCTCACAACAAGAAGTTCCTGGGTTCAAGGGCGAGGCTTGTCTCGGCTGTTTCTGTGTGGAGTTTGCATGTTTTCCCCATGCTTGATTGGGTTTCCTCCGGGTACTCCGGTTTCCTCCCACAATCCAAAGATATCCACATTATGCTAACTGGCTGTTCCAAATTGCCCCTGTTGGCCCTGTGATGGACTGGCAAGCTGTTCAGGGTGTACCCCACCTTCTCTTAGAGTTGGCTGAGATAGGCTCGAGCCTCCTCGTGACCCAAGTAGGATTAAGTGGTTCAGTGAATGAATGAAAATACAGGCCTGGTAATTACATTTTATTTTTACAGCATTTGGCAGGTGCTCTTATCCAGAGCGACTTACATTATCATTTTTAACATTATCAACTGAGCAATTAAGGGTAAAGGGCCTTGCTCAAGGGCCCAACAGTGGTGATAGAACCACCAACCTTTAGATCAGTAACCCATCGCCTTAGTCACTAAGCCAGCACAGCCCTTACTGTCTTAAATTGATCATATTGATTGATTTAATAGTCTGAAAATGACATCAGCTGTTTTAAGGTAAAGGTTTATAAATGTCTCTGTTGCTAAGTGCCTGAACCTGGGTTTGCTTTTCGTGCTTTTTCTTTCACTTCCTGATTTCGGATTTTATTTCTATCACTTGTTGTTTAAGTAATTGTTGAACGAGTTTGTTCTGTCAAGCTTCTGATTTCAGTGTCTGTTCCATTAACATTTAGTTACCTGCAAGTTTGTCTGCCTACCTGAGATAGTGTGTTTTTTATTCCATTTACTGTTGCTTATATCACGCAGTGCCAAATCAGCAAGCTGTGGAAAAGGGACAATTGTAGAGCATAGCTACGGTAGATATTTCAGAGCCTCATGTATCTGTGTATTGTAATATCATTCTTTAATAATTTGAATATTAGATGTCCTTAAGCTCTTGTGAGACTCTCATCAAATCAGTTTCATACATAAGCACTCTGATTTGAAAATCAATTTTGGGAATCTGGAAAGTTTAAAATCCAGGAAAATACACACATCTTATACATCTCATTGCATTTGCTTGTCTTAAGTTTGGCTGATTGGTCCTCTGGCATCATCAGTTGTATGTTGATGGGGGTCAGCACTGTAACAGCTTTGTGGGAATGCCTGTGGTTTCTTTAGTTGGATTGTAAGAAGACCTCTCATGGTTAAAGCTGAAGCCTGTATTTTCCAGCTTTGTGAGGTCAATAATCTCAAGAGAAGGCTTCATTTTTCTGTCATTGGTGTTGCTGTTATATTAAGATCTGAACCAAGATCAGCTCATTGTATTAATGTTGTCCTTATTGGAGAGATTTGTGTGTATTAACTGGACACATGCAAAAAATCTCCTGCTGTTATGACCCTGAACTTCCAAAAACGCGGCTTAATCACTTTAAGCCCTCATCCAGAGCCAGATGATTGGCCAGAGGGAGGACTTTTAACATGAATTAACATTTGTGCTAAGCCAAACCCATGAGTGTAGATTTATATGGCTGCGATCAGAGGTGAGGTATTTAGCAGTGGCCTGGTGAAGTTGGTGTGTCAGCGTGTATAAAGTTTTTTTGCGCCCCCCCCCCTTTCCCCCCTGAATGTTTAACAAGTCTTTCTTTGAGGAGGAGAAGGCTGAAATCACTGTAGATCACAAGTTTAAGAACCTGCTGCAAAGCATTCATCTCTGTTAGCTGAGATTTACACACAGACATGCTGGATGTTTACAGCAGGCTTTTTCGAAAGAACTTTGGGAGGGTCAGGATATGCCTGTCTGTTGTGGGATGCGTTCATGGTCGGAGGAGATAGGCATGCCACACACTGCTCGATGCCAGTAGCAGCTCCGGTTTCTCTAATGACAGGCTTCCCAGCTAGATCTTTTAAAATGTTTCAGTTTCCAGTTTAGTTGGCTTTGGCTAATGACCATGTTCAAGGCTGCACTTGTAATCTCTAACTCTCCCTCCTTAAAAAAAACATGGCAAGGCCTTCGTTTCAGAGGTTTCACACAAGGGGCCTTTATTTTTAGTCCCTCAATATGTTAGACATTTTTGGAGAGTCAACTACAGACCTTAAACCACAATTTCGGAGCAGTGAACACTCCACTTCGATTTCTATCAATCAGTATGCCAGTAATTCATTCTTTTATCCAAACCATAAAAAATAGTGCCCAAATTCTTAAATGTTTCGTCCAAATGTTTAAAAATCTCTATTATTTTTGATATTGGCCTTATTTATGGGCTATACTGACTTTGGGATGCTGAGAAAGGTTTAAAATATAGAACATGCAACATTGAGGGAAAACAGGTGGCAAAGTTTTGAGAGTAAAATACCAAGTAATAAACCTATGTTATGTTTGTGAAGTTATAATTGTGAATAAATACAGAATATTTAGTTTAATTAGTTTAAAATGTTTCATGTAATGATAAATGTTACCAGGTCCAGTCTAAACTGTGTTATTGATGTTCGTTCGTTCGTTCGTTAGTCAGTGTGAGTAAGCTCTTCAGGGAGAAACATGCAGTGAATGTGTGATGCTTAACAGTGACTCATCTACAAGCACAGGAAGCCTAGAACAATACTGTGATGTCAGAACTCAGGTCTTCTCGTGTAGCACTTTCCTGTTTTCATTATTAAAGCCCAAACATGAGGAGAGTGAAGCTCATGTAAAGTGCAGAATGCATTTACATTAAATACTACATTAAATATAAATAATTCAAGTTCAGTCAATCATGGGTAATTGTAGCATAAGTAATGAAGAAAGCATTCGGTGTTATAGGAAAATAACCAGCACTAGGATGGTGTGCTGATGCATCTTTACCCCCTCTCTTGCATTGTTATCACCATTACTGATAAGATCAATGTCCGCAAGAATTTCCAGTGTATAGAAACTGGTTACATACTTACACCCATCTGTTTAAATGCACTGGCACTCATTCCATGAACATTTCCTTGCAGAAATATTTTCCATGTCTACAATTACACATCCATTTATTTGGAGTGTCTGTTATACTAGGTGCTATGAATGAGCTGTTACTATTAAAAGGATGACGTAAGAGTTGGTCTATTATTGGTAGCTGCACTACTGTCAGTGTTCCTGATGATTACCCAACTACTTCTAACCAATCAGATGTGGAAAATATATACATCTACATTTCTCCAAAATTCTAGAGTGATTAAGATCAAGTTTTAACACTAAAGCCATGCATTGTTTAGACTGTATGTATAGATCTGGAAGATGTAATGTACTGTATTAATAATGTGATTGTTATTATGGTGCTTTTTTTTTTTTTTTTTTTTTTTAAAGTACCAAGTATCTAAACATTTAAAATGCCCTATTTTCTTTGTTAAATACTTCATTTCTTGTACACTTGGCTAATCACTTTCAAGTATCGTGATACGTTTTGCCTGAGCATCCACCCCTGTCTAACTTGAATAGAGGTCTTAAACTGAATGTGTACTTATGTTTACAATGTTATTGTGCACTAAGAAGATCTGCTGATCTCATGAAGTCTCTTGGATTGTATAAGAACGTTGCATGATTGCTAATGTTCACAGAGGTCGGGTAACAGCCATTAGCTGCATATCGTTAAGTGTGTCGAGAGTGCGTGGCATCATTTAGGAAACTCTCAACTCAGTGATATTGAGAAATCAAAGATGATAACATAATTTAAGTTTAATGGGTGTAAACATTTTGGTTTAGTGCAGATTTGTCTCAAGACACAGTAAAGATGATAAAGTAGGTTATAAAGCATTAGGTGACTGTTTAGCCTAAAAGCAAAAGTAAGCCTTTGTCAAAGATGAAACTATGAGAAGGGTTTAAGGGAAAAGAGGTAAAACGGAATAGCTGAGGGGAGAGAAAAGTAGGCCAAGCCCAGAAACCCTCTAATGGCTCCCATATGCATCTGTGGTCGAGGGTTGAGGGTTTGGTAAGGGGAGAGCAGTGAAGATTACGCAGCAGTAGATGATCTACGCTATATGTGGTTAGCATAACACTGCCACGCTAGCTGTGAGGTCACATGCTAGCTATGTTGGCCACGTCATGAGCAGCATCGTGGTCTGTCATTGGTTTGAGGCAGCGGTCATCTGTTTTTTTTGCCAAACCACGATTGTCCTAGTATCAACGCTTTGATTGCTTACTAGTTTTACCCTGAATTGGCATTCCTGAGCTAAAATAATCAAAGAAAGTGAGATGTACCAGCTTTTCCTCTGTCTTGAAATTTTATTATTGTTAGTTCTTTAACTGAAACTTGGATATGTTCTGTGAGTTTAATTTAATATAGTGAAGAATTGGCATTAAAAAAGTAGTCTGAAGTATACCACAACGTGATCTTGTAAGCACTGGCCAATCTCAGTGATTTATAATTTATTTTGAATTGAAGAATGGCACATCATAGTTTTATTTGTTTATAGTTCCATTTAATATTCAGGAACTTCCTCAAACAAAGTTTGATTCCTGTTATGTTAAAATAAACTTGCACTAATGTCAGAGCTGCTGTTTTGAATTAAGCTTAAGGGCAGTCAGATTTCAGAATCTAACAACACTGTGGTACAAGTAATATTTGTGAACTGTCTGCATTCTTAAAAATAAACAAGTTCCACTAATTTTGATGCAGGTATAGGGAATGTATTTTAGAAGTTATTTAAGGCCATAGACAATTGTTTGTCTAAAATTGGAAAATGATAGGAATATGGAGCTTTTTTCCGATTTTATTGGATTGTACACTAAATGGACAAAAGTTCATGGACACCTGACCATCAGACCCATATGAACCTTCTCTCCAAAGTTGGTGCCACAAAGCTGAAAGCTCACAATTGTGCAGAATGTCCCACACCCCAGAATCTAGTGGACAGCCTTCCCCGAGGAGAGAAATTTATTATAATAGCAAAGAGGAACGAAACCTGGAGTCCAACGATCAAGAAACACAGGACTGTTATGGCCCAGTGTCCACAAACATTTGTCCATCTAGTGTATCTCTATCCTTGCTTTAACTTCCAAAAGAAGTAAGAGAATGAAATTTTGTGTGTGTGCATGTCTTGAAATGGCATAGGAAACCAAATAAAGTGGAGTCTTTTCCTCAACAGTGTGGTTCCTCTTCTGCGGGAATCCATTGGGATCCTGATGCAGCGAACTCCACCTGCACTCGACCACACCCTTCCCGAGTGCTACCAGAGAGTAAGTGATGCTTCTTTTCACTTAAAATAAATGGCAATTTTAAGAAAGTGCTGAATAAGCTGGCAGGCTTTAAATCCCAGCATGACCAGAACAGCTGCGTCCTTTCAGAGCTGGTGTTTCTACTACTTCTTAATCGTACGCTTTGGGTTCTTATGGCTCTCTCTGCAGGTGCAGCAGCTGCAGGGTGTGTATAACTTGCAGGAGCCGCACTTCTGGACCCTTTGCACAGACATCTATATCGGTACGCTGAAACTCCTCGTGGCCCCAGACGCTGATTCCCGGTGGATCCTCAGTCAGACGCACAACATTTTTACACAGGTGAGGGAGAGAGTGATGGAGACACCAATGCACACCAGCAGGACTATACTGAGATAAATATGTATATGTTATATGTATATGTATATGTTATATCATATATATATATATATATATATATATATATATATGATCTTGATTCGATTTTCCATAGAACAGTGCTCGATACGTCAAAGTAGAGCTAAATATATTGTATGTGAGGAAAAAATAACA
>JAOUQZ010000004.1:12318893-12331026 GCA_028564935.1 Neosilurus hyrtlii
TATATATATATATATATATATATATATATATATATATGTATATATATAAATTTGATATTGGTTAGGGTTGATACAGTTTGGTATTAGCCATGTTGTTCACAGATTCATTAGGAAAACTATTATGGCTTGACATTTTGTTGGTGTGGTAACCTCTTTTTTTATTTTTTATTTTTTAATATAAAGTATTACACATTCAAGCATTAAAATGTTTATTAAGCATTCAAGCCAGCAGTAAAACCTAGTAAAGATTTTTATTTTTTAAATTCCGGATTTAAGTGTGTCCGTCTGACCCCCCCAAGGCAAAAATCATCCCATGCATGGATCACCTCCAAAATTTATTGGGCTCTCTCCAGGCCCCACCCCTCCTCCAACTTTGATGAAAATCAGATCAGTAGTTTTTGATAATCCTGCTAACAGAATAAATCCTTAAATAAATGCTTGTTTAAAAAGCTTATATAAATACCTGGATCCAGAGCCGCTCCAAAATGTAACGGGTTCTTGCCAGGTCCTTACCCATCCCTCAGTTCAGATGTTTTTTTGCATGAACCTGCTAACATACAGCCAAACAAACTGACGCTCATGAATACATACCCTCCCCTGTCAAGTGGCGATGGAGGTAAACAAAAGAGCAAATCCCTGTTCTTTGTAGAGAATAACTTTGACTGCAATGGCGCACACTGTGTTTTTAGATCAGTGTTATTACAAGCAGAAAGAAACTGGCTGTGAGGAAAGGCAGTGTGCTGAGGCAAAAATAAAGGCTAATTAGTGCAGCAGTGTGCAGCAATTATTGACAAACTTACAGGTTCCAATGGTGCTTGAGAGTTTTTCGGTTTTCTATAGTCAAGTTCTAAAAGTGAAGAGACAAATGTATCTGAACCTCTAGGTCCAAGAGACTAAGAATTAATTTGAAGTTGAACTTCAGGTCAGGGGTTTGTCAATCAGCAGAATACCTTTCAGGACCTATATAAAAATCTGATGTTTTGGGTTATCTATCAGAAATATACAACATTCTAATGGGTTCATAAACTGTTAAGCACTGTTGCACACATGGCTAGCAAATACATATTCATCTGTCAGTGTGACAGCTATCATCTGATAAAGCTAAAGACAGACAGAGATTCAGTGCAGTTGTATCTTGTGCTGTATTTTGATCAAGGATGAGTTCGAGGGACATGTGCAGATATTTTATACTTCGTGTATGAATCTAATATGATGGGATCTTGCACCTTGACCAACCATGAAATCATAACTTGGTATGGGGTTTACGTTTATAATGTACAGTACAATATAGCCAAGTAAATTTTTTTGACTGTGTGTTTGTCCAGGTGGGAATAAGGCAGCTGTATGTTCAGATCGATGTGGCAGCCATGTAGGAGTTTCCCTGAAACAGGAGACCTGGGACCAAAGCCCTCTGTGCTGCTACAAGAAGCTCATCACCAAACCCCGCCCCTTTTTTTACCCATCTCTCAATTTCTCTGGGTTTTTCAACGCTGTCATTAACACCCAGATAGACCGATCTGGAGTGTCCCTAGTACAGTACAGTACACTGACTCACTCCAGGAAAGCCAACCAACATGAAGGATACACTGGGGCCCCTGGTCAACAGCAGTTCCTATTCTTTATATATACATACATATATACACACATCTCCCACAAAGACCATATTCAGTGTCTCATCCTCATTACGGTCAGAATGAGGTTGTAATTTCGTTTGGACGAGAAGGAAAAACCTCTACCAGTATGGGAAGAGAATCATCACTAGTATTTTCTCTGTGGTCTGATGTCCTCGCAGCTGCAGACGTCAGTCACTTGCAGTGTTTTCCTGCTCTTCAATACAGCATCACACTCTGATATCTTAAGTGCCTTTTCCCCCAACAGATCTCCGACTATCTCCAACACGTCTGCTCCATCCGCCATCTGGAAAATCATGGGTTATGCCTGTAGGTTAATTCTAACTAGTTTTAACATTCCTTTGCCTTTTTTTTACTGCATGGTGTTCTCTGATTGATTCACTGATTGTTTCTCAGATCTATGCTCATGTAAAACTGGATGAAACACCAGCTTTAGTCAGCCATAAATGGATCTGATACGCCACTTTAATGTGAGAAGTCCATAATTTAATTGCCCATATGGATTTTTAAAAGAAAAGATCTGTGCCACAGGCCAGTAAATTTGTGCAATTCAATAAATTATATTGCCATCAGGTTTGTACTTTTTTGCATTTGATGGAATAAAATCATGAAAAAACAGACATGGATGACTGAATTAGCTAAATCAATATTGTGGCCTGATATTTCATGTCTCAAGTGCACACACTTTATTAAACTGAGTGTGCAGGTTATGGATCAGTTATTTAAGATGTTAATTTATTAATCTTCAGGTATACTGTAAGGAATAACATGAAATTCTCCAACATAAAGGGATTGCGAGAGTAAAATCCTGTCACTCATTGAGTTCCATTGCCAGTGTAACTTTTACCTTAAAACCTTTGTAAAACATTAAACCTGAGTGTAAAGGTGTATAAAAACAAGAAGAAGAATGTTCTGAAAATCAGTTTTATCATAAATTTTACAGTGAGAGAAATGATTCAGCATGAAGTTCATGTCCAGAACAGCCGAGGCATATTGGATTGAGTCGGCAGGACACCCAGCAGCAATAAAATGCACGTTTTAAGGTCACGTGACAAAACCAAAGTTAATGTGCGCTATTTTGAATTACAGAAGCACTTTACATTTTAGAGGCTTTCATTTGCCCCAGCTGAACACCCCCCCCCCTCCCCTTTTTTTTGTCGTTCTCCATGACCTTTCTTCCTCATTTCATGCTCTGTAATTCATTCCACAGCTGCGCGGTAGAACTTAATTAACTCAAAAATATCACACTCAAATTATTTATTTATTTATTTATTTTTGAGTTACACCAAAAACATCAAACTAGCTTGTGTGGTTTCCTTGAAGTGCCAGACATGAGACAGCAGGAGGTTTAAAGTTCTGCATGGGGTCTCAAGAGACATAGGTGGAGCTGTCAGTCATCTTTAGGCCACTGAGCCCCTCTGGGCTACCAAACAGCTTTAGCATGTCCACTTCAAGTGGGTGCAGGTGTCCTGTGATGATCATGGAGTGCAGCGGCGCTCCCAAGTCACACTCTGCCATCTCGTGCAGAGATCCAGCTCGAATGGTCTGGTCTTCGGCCCCCACCCGCGCCAGTCCCACACATACCGTGTCCTCAGTGATGGCTGCAGTGACAAACAAACCCAATAATCTTGTCAGACACTTTCAATCACATGTAATCCTCTTTACAACAACGCGTGGCAGATGGTCCAGCTCTGAGTCTATTACTGTGTAATAAAGCCGTGAGGAAGTCAGAAGAAATGCCAAAAAAGTAGAAATCTAAAAACGACACAGATGTAGCTTCATGTTGGAAGAATTAAAACAACAAGAATAATCCAGCGCAGTCACTAAATACATCATTAAATGATTTCTACCACAACACAGCTAACTTAAATCTGACTGGAGAGAAGGTGTTGTATTAAAAAAAGACATGAAAAAGCGAGCCTGCTGAAGAAACGGCTTTTAACATCTGAGTGAGAACAGGAACTACCTCTAGCCCCAATTTCACAATATGAAATACAAAAGGATAAAACACAAAGTGTCATTTAATAAATACAAATCATAATCACTGGCTTTTTGCCTGATTATACGAAGAACAAAAACTTTATGTTGTGTCGGTCTACTTTAGGTGTTAAAGGTAACTCACCACCACCCCACCTTTCTTTATTAATGAATGAATGATTACAGTATATAAATAATTTTAGGAACTAGCTATGGCTTGAACACCAGGAGCAAAAGAGTTGTCTGATTTCCAAAGCGGTCATATTGTGGGTCGGTCTGAGGGTGGTCTTATCCGGCTTCAGACTGCACAGAACCTTGGGATTCCTCTTGCCACAGTCAACAGTGATTGTACAATTCACCAGCAAGGGTATCATCATCCTGCTCAGGTGGACCAGCGATCTCTGACAGTGTCTTCAGACTGTTGAAAATAATCCTAGTTGCAGAGGAATTCAGAGTCCTGCTGTACTGGTGAGGAATCTCCAATTATGTATGTGTGTATCTGTATCGGTGTATAAATCTTTCAAATAGGTGTCCATTTACTTTCCATATGTCACTGTACATGTTTTTTGGGGGGAAAAGGCACTTTAAAGTTTCTTCCTGACTTGGTTTAAAGGGTTCTACTCAGATCTTGTTTACTGTTTGCAAAGTAAAATTGTTCCTGTTCTCATTTCCATTATAGCAGCTATAAACAGTAGTTCCCTCAGAAGCCTCTCTCCAAAATAACAGAAAGCCCCACGATGCATCATTTTTAATTCTCCGTCCTTAGGAGACTGCTTTAAATGCTCCATAAAAAGTCCATTTGAACAAGGTGTTACTACAGAACCTATATAAATTAGTATAACTCCAGCTAGCAAGCAACAGCAATGTACGTTCAGGGTAGCAAACCATTTCTGTCTCACCTGGTTCCTCTGCTCGCTCTCGACAGTTCTGCACAACCTCCAGCAGCTGTTCAGCCGCCTGAGCCACCGTCATGTACCTGGGTTTCTCGTAAACCTTACGACCCCTTTAAAAAAGTGGGAGAGCGGGAAAAAAGACAGAGACAAAGAACTCTAATGGACTTGTAGTACTTGCAGCACTTGTTTTTGAGATAGATATATTGACTGAGTACTCAGAACAGTTTAGACGGTACTAACCCTCGACCTAATGCATCACTTTATATCAATTTAATACAGGAAACAAATGCTAAATGTATTTTCCTTCCTTTCAGCAGAACGAAGGGCATAAACCTCATTCGACAAGCATGCTTGCTCTGACCAGAAAAACCAGAGAGCGCGTGTTTATTTCATTTCCCAGTAATGATCCAACTGAGCCAGTCAATGTGGGAGAAATTAGGGCCTTTTCCTTTTTCCACTCGGGTTGAGGAACAGCGGTCTTGAGGACTGCGCTCTTTCCTGTAGACGCAGTGGAACATGCAAGCCCACCTGGGTTCACATGAAATGAGAGATGAAATTATAGCGTGCGCTGAAGCGTGGAAGAAATGAACGACCTTGCCTGTAAGCCGAGACGAAGCTTACACGTGCGTTCGGAAGGCACTGGCTGTAAAGTGGAATTTTTCAAGTGCTTGAATGAGAAAATAATAAAGTGTTGCTTTTTTTTATTTTTAGAAAGCCATTGATGGTATATCAAGAATCCAAGTCAAACAAACAGCTATGTTTTCCCTACTATTGCCAGTTCGCTTGGGTCACATCCAGCTGGGTGTATAAATGTATGCTAAGCAAACGTTAGTAATAAACCGCAATCTCCTCTGACAAAGTTCTAGAAAGCAGATATAAATCAGAGAAGCACTTACCTCATGAGATTTTCCATGGACTGCTCCTTCACTTTGATATCTATATAACAGAGAAAATATGAAATGAACACAGTGTGCACTTTCAGATTGGATTCCTAGTCGAGGTACAACTAGAACTTTCCTTGAAACAACATCTTTTTCGACATTGTATTTGTTTTATCTGTTGAAAAAATCAAGGTCAAGGTCAAAACCTTCATACTTTCCACCAGAAACATTAGCAGCGTAAAAACATAGTGAAGTTTTAGCATATCAGGGACTGGCATTAACATTCTTTTAGTTGGAAAATAAGACCAGCATGTAATAACCCAGCAACCGTAATTGCTTCTCATCACCCCATCCTGCTGTAGATTATTTTCCTGTAGCAGCACGACACGGAGTGTGTTACTTCTTACTAATGTGATTATAAGCACTAATGCATGTTTAGAATGTGTGTGTGTGTTATATTTACTTATCCGGTGCAAGAAAGAAGAGAAATGAACGCTTCTGGTGAGAAATGTGGGGCCCCTCGCCTACAAATATTCACACACACACACACACACACATTCTTTGGCCTCAGTGTATACAATAAAAACATTTATGCTAATGTGATCTGTGTCAGGTTGATAAATAATCTATGGCTTGTTAGTAAATGTAATGATATATAGGGGTGGCTGGGGGTGTGTGAGAGAGAGAGATTGGGTTAGAGGTGGAAGGTGAAGCAGATAATGCCTGTCTCTCTATCCTCCATTGAATAATGAGATTAATAACATAGATTGCATTCACTCCTTCATCCTGCTGATCTGATCCACACCTGAGCCCCTACCAGTCAGAGAGGGCGGAGCCACCTGTCCCCGATTCCCCGCCTCCTCTGGGGATTTGCTTCCTTAAGGGGGTGGAGTTAAATTTCCAGTGCATGTTGATAAACCTAAATCATCGCTTTCCCATGCAGACCATCTGGTCATCACACACACACACTTTACACTCGCATACATTCACTTCTTTTGTGTGTGTGAATTAGGTGGATTTAACACACACTCCAGGGAGAACACATAAAGGAACTGTGTGTTTTGAGGGAAGAAGACGGAGTCAGGCTCCCCAGGGACGTGTCTGGCTTTGACATTTTCATTGCTATTTCTTTGTCCGTCATGTTCACGTGTTCACACTGCCAGTGAGTTTTCGCCTTTTCTTGGCCGTCCATGGGTGATTCATTATGGCCACATAATCAGTACGGCTACAACCCCATGCAAAAATCATGAAATATTCATACTTAGATGAAATGCACTCTGAGTATTTTCTACTTCATATCAAATAAACAAATATATGACACAAAACTATTTTTATTTAACAGGTGAAAATTCTGGAGTCAACTTTTAATTTGCATTTCTACAACAAATACCAGCACGAGTCAGAAAAATGCAAAATGAGTCCACAGTGGAGTTTAACAGAGTCCACAAATGTTTCACAAAGCCAAAATGTTGAGCTATTAAACAAAACTGTTCTGTAATATCTGTGGAAAAAAAAATTAAAACGGGGTCCAGACACTCTCATTGGCAGGACCACGTGACAAGACTCTATTCACTCCTGAGGAAGACCGTTATATCTTTTGTGATCCCTTTCAAAAGTTGTTGCACTAAAAGTTCAGACAGACAGGTGGACCCTATTTCTACAGTTCCTGCTGCGCTGACCTTCGGTGGAAGCAGGAGCTAAAAAAACTGTGAACATTCCCTAACTTTTGCCAGGGGTTGTAGCTATAGAACCAACTGAATTTCTTCTACATAGACACAGAATCTCTGGAAAGAAATGTTAATGTGTTTACTGCATTTGTGCAATGCATCCTGATCCACTAGCATCACAACAAGCCAGAAAAAAAAATGCAACTAAAGAATGCAGGAGCTGTTTTGTTTGGGTGTAACAGAAACGTGGAACCATAAACCAGTACATGGAATTAAGCATATAACGCACAGGTGTCAAAATCAAGGCTCGCCAACTCATTTTATGTGGCCCGCAAGAACTTTCACAGAATAGGATTATCGTACGTTGTTTACATCGACCATTATCATGAAACCCATTTCATCATCCTTCCACTAGGTGGCAGCAACCTTTTTCAAGTAAACAGCTAGTCATTCATGACTCAAGAAAGATTGCATGCTAGCATGTTGCTGTTAAGCGTTGTCAGAAAATGCAAGTAAATAAAGAGGACAAATGCTTAAACGAATCATTTTGCCATACAGATTTCATGGTCGTCCTTTTAGAATAGATGTTCAGTGATTATTCAGCCCTCAATCACCTTTAAATTTAGGGATGTGGCCCTCAGTGAAAATGAGTTTGACACCCCTGCGTTAACATAAACCAAATCAAACAAACTCTTTTAACACTAATTAGTGCATTATTTCATTTCTTTATGTAGTTCACTTTACATGTTATGTAGCTGCTACTGTTTCTCAGTGGAAATGCCCTGCTTGTTGCAGGTTAGTATTCTATAAGACGATGTTAGCGTGCTTACCCAGAAGGCAGAGCGTGTGCATGCCCATGTCCCTGTTCCTTTTGATCTTATCATAAAAGCTCTCTGGTTTCCAGTTGTCTGTCCAGAACACGATGGACACCGTCTCACCAAAGTTGTACAACTAGCAGTAAACATACAGACAGATAAATGAACAACACGAGTTAGTATATACTACACAGGAACAGCGCAGGAATTAAAAAACATTACCCGAGTGGATAGTCCTTCAATCAAAATCAAAATGTCCTGCACTCACAATTTCTCACAGTAGGTGGTGTCATTATTATCAGGCTTTGAAAAGGAAACATAAACCATAAAATGTTTGTTTTACTTGTTTTCCTTATGTTTCACTGTAGTACATACTAAAAACGAGAATGAGTGTATGAACGCACAGTTACAGAGCACAGTCAGTTCACTTTTCTACACACTGTGCTTTCGCTTTCTGGAAGCCATGAATAAATAAGTATGTATGCAGACGACACGTTAGGCAGACGTAGTCTCCAAGCAGACATACTAAACACAATGCATATGGAGCCTGTGCAGCGGACAAAAAGGAGGCTGTGATGTGAAGGAATGTCCAAGACATAGTTATTGGACAAATCGGGGCAAAGTACAGTTTGAGTGGCAGCAGCGAGTCAACACATTACCACGTGGATGAGATGGTGGGAGGCACGTTGCGTGTAGGAACAATACGAATTTTTTTTTTTTTTTTTAAACGAAATGAAAGTAGACAGTAAAGAAGACTCCAGTAGATGGAAATCCCACCAGTCGAGGGTTAACTTAAATGCCCTGCAAACTCTGAATGAGTTTCAAAGACTCTGTTAGCTACACAGTGCTAGCTCGGCCAGGTTTGTGCACACCTCACCTGACCTGCCTCTGTCACGGTTAAAATATCTACAAATATGTTTTAGTTTGCTTTTTATTATGTTTCTAACCAAAACATCTTTGCCTATAATGACATCTTGAGCTGTATAACTTTATAAACCCCTAATTGTCCATCGAAGACCTCAGTGCTGCTGCAGTTGTAAAAATAAATCTATTCAGATCTATTTATCTGGTGCTGTGCATGGGGGTTGAACAAACACTGATTTCTGCGTACCGCTAAAAGGCAAGGTGCTTCCTGTTACTCACTGCCAGCCTGAGTCAAGCCTGTGTGTGTGTGTACGTGTTGATTTGATGGTTCTCCTTCATACAGCTGACACAACAGTAATACACACTGTTGCTGAGCTTATTGATCTATTCGATCCTCCGCTTGCTCACACAGGCACTAAAAGGTGTCAGATATCATAAATATTTATGCACTTCCAATCGTATCAGAGCAATAATCTTGCATTAGACTTCGCATTATGTCAGATGAATGGAGTGGTAAACAGAAACAAGCTTTTAACCCAGCTCTGGTTACACACACACTTAATTCGAAACGCCAACTCATGTTGTAGTGTTATTGCTTTTAACACACTCTTCTGTTAGTGCTGCTAACCCAAATGCTCGGTGCTGATACAGGAGGAGTTAAGCGTACTGAAACTGTTTAGTATGACAGTACTTATAAATCACAGGACTGACCCCTGATCAGCAGTGTGTGAGAACAGCTGGGGCCGCAGTCAGTACAATGATATACGGACATCTCAATACACAGCCATGTTATTGGTGGAGTCACCCTAGTGCCAAGAAAGCATGCACGCTGCACACTATTCTCACTAAGCTAACTGTACCAGCATGATTTCAGCACCACTGAAAAGGAAAAAGCGTCTAACCATCGAGTTGTTTTTGGAACGCTATGAAAATCCTATAGCGTTCGTCCATCTGTTCATCGCTGTGGCGTACGTGTACATATGGGAGCCCTGTGCAACCCTGTGAAAATTTCATATCTCAAAAAAGGAAAAACTTAAGAAAACTCTTCTGGGAGAGAGTAATATAGGGAACAAGAGGCGTATAATAATTGGTTCACGTGATGTGAAGTTGTTGTTAATGATGTGAAATAAATAAACTATTGATATTCGTGTGTTATTGAAATGTTCTCTAAACCTACGGTGTCTAAATGGTGTAGTTTACATGTTGACACTAAGATTGCGTGTTTGGTTGCCTCATTTTTATTCCTTTCAATAAACAGGTTATTAAAATGAATAAATCTTGATATAGGTAGGATACGTGGATGGGGTTTGAGAGTTCCCATGAAAAACTTGTCAGGGCAAATCATATGGGAGCTTCTCTTTTAGGCAGTGTATAAATCTCTACATTACTGTTCTGAAACACAGAAATGATCATCAGCTGTAGTTCCCTGCTATGATGACAAGTTTAGAAAAACAAGTTCTACCTGCAGTCCACAGCAGCCCACTGCATTCAGGATAGAAGCATTATGTATAACTCGATACTCTATCCCAGCATTCACTGCTCTCAGGACCAGGTCACTGTGGGTTGTGGCTCTAAAACAAACAAACAAACAAATTCAATATTGGCTAAGAAACACACAGAATAAGATAAACATAAAATCCGGTTATGGCACCCGAGCATCAACCACACTTTTCCTGCTTATGAGTGCACAGTGATTTACAGTTCAGCATCAACCTCAAAAATGCCAAATGTCTAGTTTAAAAATATGTCATTAAACATCATTAAACAGAAATATTCTCCAGAGATGAAAAGTAAAAAGTGAGACTCTCAGTTTCAGGCCTCGAGTGGTTTCACAGCAGGAAAAGAAATGCAGAAAGGAACAGAGTAAATGCCTACAGAATCTCCCAGATCACAAATCCATCCCAAAATATTTCTGTGCCAGTGAAAGACTCTGCAAAATTAACACTAACCAGTGAGGGGTCCTGAGTAAAGCAAATAAAAGCATCTGTGGGTGAAGAAGAGGCATATCCTCTTTCTCCTGTCAATCACAATGACACAATCTGAGAGCTCATGCATGCAGAAAAAGGTAGACACTGGGTCTCCTGGGGGTGATTCTGCACTGTGACCGACCCCTGAGCTGCACTCTTAAGCCGAATTCACACAGGAAGCAACAAGTGAACATGCAAAGTCAGTGACAGCCAGCAAAATGAGTGACTAGAGGCAAAATACTCTCGAGTGATATAAAGTGGGCTTGTACAGAGTTCAGCTGAGCTGAAATTTCATGTAATGCAATTCGAATGATTATCAATAAGAGCCTTAAGATACAGTTGATTGGCAGATGCCGCCAAACACAAAATTCAAACTCAAAAGTAAATGCAGAGATTTATCTGCAAACTATACTGACAGTCATTACAGACTTTGAGAGAGAAATTTCTGTATATCTGTACTTGTAGGGGGGTTGGGACTTTACCCTGTGGCTTTATTGATGATAGTACTCGGGCACTTGAGAAAACGATGAGTTGTCATTTTGTCAAGCTTCACTGCACGTGTGTAGGTCACTTTGCAAAAGTGTAGTTTGAGCAAAACCCAATATGTATCGGCACAATTTGAGGAGTGACTTGGAAAGCCTATATAAAGACTCAAAAATTTCCACTATTGTTAGTTTAGTGCACATCATAATGCCACACCTATCATGTGTACAACATCTCCAGTCAATGGGTATGGTGGAGGTAGGGTTGAGCTACAGTGGGGTAGTGAGGCATATGGGCTATAAACAACCCACCATCAGAAATCTGATTGACCACCACAACATGACAGGGTCAGTTGACGACAGGCCACGTCCAGGGCGAGAGAGAATGTCGACTCCCGAACACGATCGCTACATCCGGTTGCAGCACTTGGGGGACCGGGTTCACTGTGCTATATCACCGAAATTCACCACCTGTATCACCACAAATCACCATCTGTATCACCACAAACGGAGGCCATACCCGATACTGACACTTCTGACTTTTATTTAGGCAGGTGTCATTTTGTTGTTTTTGATGTGCATAGTTTATTCTTGACACTCTTATTTGTTGTTTTTTGAAGCCAACATGCTAAACAAATTATCCATATTACAAAATTCCAGTTTTGGGTACCAGAACAAGAATTATGTAGAAAATTATGGTCTCAAAGTTTTTAATGACTGTCCATGTATTTTTAAAGAGGGTGTATTGTGGGTCAGTCTGAGAGTGGACTTAGCCAGCTTCAGTTTGCTCAAAACCTTGGGATTCTTCTTGCTGCACTCAACAGAATGATTTTACAATTCACCAGCAAATGCAAGGAGTCAACAGCATCACACTCAGATTGACCTGCACTCTTTATATATATATATATATATATATATATATATATATATATATATATATATATATATATATATAT
>JAOUQZ010000004.1:12373998-12387529 GCA_028564935.1 Neosilurus hyrtlii
GTGTGTGTGTGTGTGTGTGTGTGTGTGTGTGTGTGTGTGTGTGTGTGTGTGTGTGTGTGTGTGTGTGTGTGTGCTCGCACGTGTTTACTCATTTCTTGTAACTTTCCCAAGATCATGTAGCTCAGGAATGTTTTACGAGGCAATTTCATGTTAGCAGGATTTTTACAACCTATGTCTGAGGGAGTTCTCTCTCTCTCTCTCTCTCTCTCTCTCCGCCCCAGATGAGGATCTGCACCTGAATTTCAAGTGAGAATTATAAACTGATGTGTGTATAAAAAGCTTTTTGTACATATAAAAAGCCCTTTTATACTGGTATCTGAATTTCTGATCTTTTTTTATATCACAGACATCATTAGACCCCAGTTCTAACACACCAATTTACCAATAAATGTGTTCAAGTGTGTGTGGTGTGACTTTATTTCCACCTTGCACCCAGTTTTAGCAGTATAGACTCTGGAGCCCATTCTGATAAAAGTGGTTAATAAAAGTGAATAAGTGACTTCCCAGCATTATTACCATCATAGAGACTATCAAAGAATAAACACACTGACACACTGAAATCAAAACTGAAACTGAAATTTAGGGAAGTGTACAGGAAAAATGAAAGTCTGTTTTAGAGATGTATTATTTAAAATTTGCTTTGTTCTTTGTTAGCTTTTACAGTTGCACAGATTTGTAGATAGATCTTCCACATTATTCACTTATTTCCACAATATACATATGATACATGGTGCAGTAGTTAGAATTCTTGCTTCACAGCAAGAAGGTCCTGGGTTTGTGCCCCAGTTTGCGTGTTCTCCCCATGTATATGTGGGTTTCCTCTGGGTACACCGATTTTGTCCCACAGTCCAAAGATATGCACATTAGGTCAACTGGTTATTCTGTGTTAGCCGTGCAATAGATCGGTGACCTGTACCGTGTCTGATATCATTATCGATTGCCTCTAGTTTCAAATATAGTAGATTTTCTCCCCTAAAATTGATGGCTATATTAATGGCTATAACACTTTGTACTAAAGAATATTCTGATTTTGGCATTGACTAATTAGTGTGTGAGTTTTGTGTAAATCCTTTTGGCAGCTGAATGGTGATTTTTTTTCCCCGTAACAGTCAGATTTAATAAACTCAGGTCGTGTGAGCATTGCTTGGGGGTTAGGGGTAGGGGGCTGACAGGAAACACATGGCATAAGGCTGGGAAGAGGACAGTGTGTGTGTGTGTGTGTGTGTGTGTGTGTGTGTGTGTGTGTGTGTGTGTGTGTGTGAGAGAGAGAGAGAGAGAGAGAGAGAGAGGGAGAGAAATATGAGGTCCCATCATGTTTGTTTTGTCCTTGGGATGTGAATGAACAAAACAGTCACAGTAAGTACATGAAAAGGGCAGACATCATGTTTTCTTCCCTGTGTCCTCTTGTGTCGCTTGTCTGCCTTTCCCTTTCTCACACTTTTGACCCAGGGATGTGCACAAACTAGAGGGGCTTTATAGCTATATAAATAAATAAATAAATAGTTTCTCCTGGGCGGTATGGTGGTGTAGTGGTTAGCACGTCCACCTCATAGCAAGAAGATCCTGGGTTCAGTTCCCAGCTCAGGCGTTTCTGTGTGGAGTTTGCATGTTCTCCCAGTGCTTGCACGGGTTTCCTCCGGGTACTCCAGTTTCCTCCAACAGTCCAAAAACATGTGCAGTAGGTTAATTGGCTGTTACAAGTCGCTCCTAGGTGTGAGTGTAAGTGTGAATGGTTGTGTGAGTGTTGGCCCTGCGATGTCCTGGCGAGCTGTCCAGGATGTACCCCACCCTCACCCAGAGTCGGTTGAGATGGGCACCAGTCTCCCTGTGAGCCTAATTAATTTTCCCTTTACCATTAGTGTCTTCCTGCTCTTGCTGACTTTTTGTGCTTTCACACATTTAAACTGCTCTCTGTTTGAGGTCTCACATTCAGGTCTGGAGCACTGACCAATGACCTCTAAGACTTTGACCTCGAAACGTGGCTTTAGATAAAGGAGGATGTCTTTGTGTGCTGCACAAAAAAGATAGCATCTGCCAAAAAAAAAAGGGGGGGGGGACCCATTTTAATTCCACTAATTAACTCAACATTTTTATATGCCCTTTATATGATATTGGCTGACTTACTAATGAAAAAAATTAAAAATAAAATCATATAATAAAACAAAAATGTATTAGTGTTGTTGTTGCAGCTGTTTCTGTATTTAGGAATAATTTTAAGGGAATTTGTAATCTCTGAATTGGGAAATCTATTTTCTCATTTCTATTACATTTATGTTTGTAACATCATGTAAAGATATCTAAAGTTTATCATTCAATTTCAAACTTAATTTCAAAATCAACTTGAGGAAGGAAGCAAAACAAGCATACTGTACATATTTCATAGAAATGAAGTGTGAACATTTACAAATGTTTTCATAAATCTCTTGTGCTTCTTCCTCATGCTTAGTAACAGATTCCTTAAAAATTTGCTTTGTTTGATTAAACTGAGATTCTATCATACATCTTTATGTGATCATGTCAATAATTTATTAACTGCAAATTCACTAATGGATTTTAATTTTATTTCCATTTTAATTTTCATTATAGTAGCAGATTGTGACCCTGATTATTATGTAAACGGTAAACCATTAACCTGCCATGTTACTTTACTTAATCCTACTAGTTCCACTCGTACTGAATAATCTGCTTAAAAATGAATAAATGAATAATAAGCCTGGAATTTAAGTGGTATAAAGGGCCATGCTACATGTTATGTTTTTCCATTGCTCACTGCTGGGAATGGATGGAGAATAAAGAAAGAAATGTGGCTTACAAATTGTTCCTCATTAAAGAGGGATTGAAATAAAAAAGGTCATAAGAAAAGTATCACTAAATTGAAAGAACACATGCTTTTTGTTCGTCCTTTAGAGATGTTTTAGATGAGTTTGGATGGAAGAAACCGACCAGTTTCTAAGATACAACCACAGAGTCCAATGGAGACTAATTTATAGACCGAATGGAAAGAGAAAAGAAGACAAAAACTCAGTCATCATTCATCATCCTGCATTTCTCTCCAGGGGACACTTTCAAAAATGGATAGTTTGGGGTTTGGATTTAATTGCCAGTGGTGTAGAACACACTGCAGATCCATAATCTGAACTATGACTGGGAAATTTCCAGACATTTTTAAATTTTTACATTTTTAAATTAAAGCCAGTTTATAAATCAGAGGTCACTTAAATCAGTGGCTATACAGTTTTATATGTATAATGCTAGATATTGTATATGTTCTGATCTCTAGTCTCTGTTTCTCTGTGATGTTTTTCTTTGATGCTTTGGCAGTATTTTAAATGCCCATAGCCGTGCCAATAAAGCTTAGAGGGTGATCATACTAGAGGTGTGATCGAAAAGCGACTAACACAAAAGGCAAATAGCTTTTCATTCTCAAATTTGTTATGCGACATTCGTGGCATCTCGTTTTGGTCTCCTGGTTTGTGAACTCATTGCAAAAACATGATTGAAATTTCTGTGAATGTTGCAAAATGAGGATCTGACACGGAGTAGTCTCAAACTCTTCTCAAACAGACTGTACATGTCACGAGAAGGTTGCAAAGTTGTTGTTTTGCTTGTAGGTTTTAGTTTGAAAAGTGACAGGTTAGAGACTTCCACGCGGAAAGTTTGAGAATTGCTGGCATCCACCATATTCTGTATATTTTGTCGTCATTCATATTTTATTCACATTTTGTTCACACTAATAACACACAAATAAAAAGCGAATGGTTTGAGAACAAAAAGCGAACAAAACGCAACTATCTGCAAACCAATCACAAATTACTCACAAATCAGTCACTAAAACTGTCGCTTGATCTTTTTGAAACTTTCGCACTATATCGCACTTTATTACATTCATATTTAAGCCGCAAAATATTCGCTTGCATGTGGAGTCACAAAAAAAATCTATTTGCATCAGTCGCTTTTCTTTCGCACCTCTAATGTGAATCACCCCCTTACTGAACTAAGTTGGACTGAGTTGGTGTGCACACTTCCCCCCTCCATATAAGGTCCTTTAAAGCTGAAAAAAAGTAATTGAATTCAAATTATATTACATTTCTAAAAATCTTGTGGTGCATGAATGTTATTTATTTATTTATTATTTTCAATGTTTTTTATTTTGTCGGTTTTAAAAGTGGGGCAGTGATGGCTCGGTGGTTAAGGTGCTGGCTTACTGATCCGAAGGTCGGGGGTTCAAGCCCCACTATCACCGAGTTGTCACTGCTGGCCCCCCAGTCCAGATAACTGGGTTATCATGACCAGACATGTCTCTTGCTGTCTGTGGAGAGAGGCATGTAAAAGAACCTTTGCTGTTTTTCAAAAAGAGTAGGCCATTGGGTTGTCCAGGGTGTACTCGCCTAGAGTCGACTGAGGTGGACGTCAGCCAACCCGTGACTCTAATTAGGATCAAGCTGTTCAGAAAATAGATGAATGAATGAGGTTTTTAAAAGTTTTTCAGTACAAATCACATTTTTGGTCAAACCAAAGTCACTTGCCTTGATAACATCCAAGAACTGAAATGAAGAGACAGAAAAGTGTAGAGATAAGTGCAGTCAAACCTGAAGATATGAACTGTGTGCTGAGTGCATCTGTTCTAGTGAAATAGGTATTCGCTGTTAAGAATTAACAGCAAGTTTAATATTAGCACTTTTATTTTCTTGCTAACTTAGTCTTATCTAATTCCCACTCACTAGCCAGCTCTCCCCTGTCATCTACCACCTGGGAATGGTAAAGGCGAACCGATGTTTCCTCTGAGACATGTGAAACCAGCCAACCACATCTTTTCAACCTGCTACCTTTGCTATGTCCCAGAGCAGAGTAACACACTTGGAGGAAAGTACTATCTGCCCCTCTCACGTACATGAGCTCACAGATGCTCATGACTTCCTAGTATCATTCTGATAGAGAGGGAAGATGGAGCGTGTCCTACCGACCCAGAAAGTATTCACAATCTTTTATCTGTACAATATGGCTGTTCTGTTGTGATTTAATGAATCATTTCTGTTTGAAAAGCCAACGATCTTTTCCCTCAAAATGTGAAAGGGTGTGTTTGGTTTGAGCAGATGGCAACAAAATGGGTTTCTCTTGTATTTTCCCGACGTGTAATACCCTGAATTAATCACAAACACAGGATTATCCTTAATTGCAAACAAAACCAATCATCATAATCAGTCGAGTGAACCGTGAAGATGTGCCCTAGGGTGTTCTCTCTAATAAAACCACCACCCTTTCCGACCCCCCACACTGAAATAATTCTCCTTATCTTGCAGGCTTCTGTGAGTCACAGTGGTGTGTCTGCCCTTGGCGTGAAGAGGTACTCAGGGTGGCGAGTGCATGTGTGATTAATGTGCAGAAGAAAGAGGGCCCAGTGGGTGGGGGTGGGTGGAGTAGGAATGGTAGACCCACCCCAGACCTCAGGCTTATTGGGTCTTGGGGTCCCCCCACAGCTGGTGCATTCCCAGATGAAGGAACAAAGGGATTACAATTAAAGGAAAATAGTTTTTCCAGCTTTTAAATAATATGACCTCCTTCCAACAGTTCAAACTCCTTAAAAATTGTTTTGAATGGATGAAACACATGAAATATGATTGAGTGCCTTATGTCTCTCATGCCAAGTAGGAATTAATAATATTTATGTAAACCTGCTTTTTTATTTGTTACATTTATTCATTCAAAGCCACTAAGTTTGTTCTTCCCCACTTTGGCGCTCTCTGTCTTATGGGACCTTGATTTGTGCAGAGAGGCACAGGTATGCTGGAACATGTCTGAGGTCTGACTTTAAGCTCCAGTGAAGGAAAGTTATAATGCTCAAGAATACTAATACGTTCTAGACACTTGTGTTCCTCCAACTTTGTGGCATAAGTTTGGGGAAGAATCACATACAAGTGTGATGATCAGATCCAGAAAATATTTAAAACATAAAAAGCAAAGCAAAAACACGATTGATTATAATTTAGTTTAAACAATCAGTGGTAATGTATGTATAGTTTCATCATAGGTTTCATCAATAAATACTGCATTAGTTGCTATAAATAAATAGATAGATAGATAGACAGACAGACAGACAGATAAATAAATAAATAAATACTTTTAAGAATTTGCAGAAAGTGTTGCGGCAGACACAGGCCAATTCACCAAGAGACGTGGATTCAAAATCAAGAGAAGTATTCAGTCAAAGTAGACAAAACGACTGTTTAGCAGTTCAAGAAGTTTAGCAACACGTTATTCAGTCAAGTGAAAATTATAGCGGTTTAGCGCAGCAGGTGTGATCTCCAAATGAGAATTCGAAGATACCCAAATCCACTCAAGGCCGGGTATTTATACCATTAGTTTTTAGTGTTAGTGTTTGCCACCATTATTTCTCCGCTCAGGAGAAGACAGCGGCCCAGCAGATATTGTTTACGACAGGTGGTGTTGACATTATGTGGTAGGCCTTGGGCAGACTTTGGGCAGACCTTAGGTTTTTTATGCATAAAGCATGAATTTAACAGTTCAAGTATAATTTAATACAAATCATCATTATTTAACAATTCAACTACTATTTAATACACTTTCACCATAATTCAATCAACCTTTCAAGCCCCCAGCGGCGCCTAATACCCCGAGTTCCCCCACTATAAAAGCTGTCTATGGAAGAAAAGCAATGAATTTTGAATCTGAGTAAAAGAGGAATGTCAATCAGAGCCAATAGGCATAGCCAATACAACAATTCAGGAAAGTCCTGCAAAAGTAATAAAACACTGGTGTGCCAACAGCCAGGCATTGAACAGGTCTGCCAAGAAAAACAACAATCGATGACAGAACGAATGTTAGAGCTGTTAAGACTGATGTTTTGATTAGTGGTATTTTTAGCCTGGGTCCTAGTGAACCCGTATCAGAAAATATTCACTGATAGTGACTTCAAAGCACTTATATAAGTTACTCTGTATAAGAGCATCTGCCAAATGCCATGAACATAAAAATAAAGACCAAAAAGAAATAGCACACGATATTACAGACATCCTCCACAGGGTAGGAATGAAGGCATCACAATCCACAGAAGTACAAGAGCAAGAATATAGAAGCCATACCACAAGATCCAAATCATTCATCAGCAGTACCAAGCAGAAGGTCAGAAGTTCCTGAACTAAGTAAAGATTAATCTCTACCAAGGTGATGGAAAGGCCAAATTGTGCAGTGAGAAATGATCCACTCATGATCCAAAATATATAAGCTCATTGGTCAAGCATGATGAAGGTAGTTGGATGGAATTGGTTTACATGGCTGCTTCTGGAACAGGCTTACTAATCATCATTGATGATGGAACTCATGATGCTAGCAGCAGAATGAATTCAGAAGCAGGGCTGTCGTACTTGAGTCTGGTCTCTGACTTGAGTCCAGATTGGCCATGGTTTTTTTTGGTTGTTTGTTTGCTTTTTTGTCTTGAGCTTGTTGATATTTGCACATTAATTTGGTTCGTTCTTGGCATTTGCTCACTAGATGTTCTGGTTGGTCTTGATGGAGCATGCTTTTTCCCTCATGTCATTTTTTTTCCTTCATGTAAAATTAAGCCATTGATTATGCATGCTTGTTTGGAAAATTGACATTGGATTAATTCATTTAAAAAACACTGGTTGCCTGGTAACCAAGCATATGGCTGCCCAAACTCATGTCTATGATAAATGCGTCATGATCACCGCTCATCATTTACATTTTGACCACAGACATGATGTTGGCGATCACGAACATTATGAAAATGTGGTTGAAATTGTGAAATGTGGGAACACAACATCACTTGAAGATTTTACAACACAACAATTTGGAAATTGTAAATAATATGGAATAATTTGATCCCACTTTGTTGTTACTCTGTACTTGCTTTTTTTATGTTTTACAAATAATATTGCAAAATTATTATCCTAAAATTAAAGATATACTGTGTTTGTAGAATCATACAGAAATTATAAACAGGTAAGTAAGTGGTCTTGAAGGGAATTCTTTTTTATATGTCGATCTTGACTCTGTTTCTCTCACAGGGACTTGGTATAGACTTGAACTTAAAACTCTTTGAACTTGGTCCTGATTGAGATATGACTACTCCTGTTCTTGGACTTGACAAAGATGGTCTCAACTACATGCTTGTTCAGAAATCTACAAAAAGATGCTGACTGTCGAAAAAAATCCATGCTGGATAGAAATACATCGACCCAAAACGTACTGCCAACGCAGCAAATAACTGCATCAGTGGAAAAAGAAGATTTATACAGTTTTAGACTGGCCAACTCAATAACCAGACCTTAACCTGATTGAGCATGCATTTCTCCTCCTCACACAGAAGGGAGAAACCTTGGCTCTAACCATAATCATGCTAATCTGACCATCTAATCTATTCAATAATCAACTAACAGAGGTGTGTTAGATTTTGGCTGGAGATGATATCTGCAGGGGGGGGGGGGGGTTAGTGGTTAGCATGTCCATCAACATAGCAAGAAAATCCTGCATTCGATTTTGTGTGGAGTTTGTATGTTCTCACTGTGCTTGTGTGGGCTTTGTCTAGGTAAACTGGTTTCCTCCCACAGTCCTAAGACATGCACATTAGGCTAATTTGCTCTTCCAAACTGGTGTGACGGAGAGTGTAAATGGTTGTCAGTGTTGGTCCTTCGATGGTTTGGCAAATTGTTTAGGGTGTACGCCACCTTTGCCCAGTGTCGGCTGAGATATGCACCAGCCTCCCCAAGACCCAGTAGGTAGGATTAAGCGATTCAGCAAATGAGTGATTAGAGAATGAATCAAACCAGCAGGAAGGTAGATCTCAAGGGACTGGGTTGGCCTGCTTTAAATTAAATACAGAATTCACCAACAGATTTCTACCTTCTCACACTTCTCAGTCCTGCTTTGAGTGGAGTGTGTGTGTGTGTGTGTGTGTGTGTGTGTGTGTGTGTGTGTGTTTGTGAGGGAGAGAGAAAGAGAGAGAGAGAGAGAGAGGGGGCTGACCCGGGTGGGTTGGTTAGTTGGTGGGGGTGGATGGTAGGTGGTAGGTGGAGCTTCACCCGACCAGCTCGCGCTCAGTAGGGCAGTTTTCACAGCACAGAGAGACGCAGAGCAGGTAAGAGTTCATTTATTCTGCTTTTAATCTATTCAGAAAAGTTTCAAAGATACAACTACACTCTTTATTTATCCAAAATGAGTCTATTGAATATTATCTGAACTTTCTAAACATTTTATTTAAAATAAAATAAATGAAAATGAAAGAAGTTCTCAGTGTAATTGTAATTCACCTGTACGGGATGCCTTTCTGTTCAGGATTTTTCTTTTTGAATAGAATCTTACTTAGTTCTTCATTAGTTATTTGCAGTGCAGAAGTGGTCTATAGGCATTCTTAGACAGACTGTTTATGGTTTCCTCTACAAAGTAAAAAAAAAACCCTAGTGAATGTAATCCAAGAAAAAGGTCAAATAAAGAAAAAAATGTCATGTTTATTTTTTTATTTCATATTTCCTTAATCAAGCTCTATTTGTCTCTGCATTTTTTCCACGTATGTGTTGTTTTTTGCTCTGTTTTTCCCCAACCAAGAATCAAATAATTGTTTAGAGCTGGACGTTTATATTTGTAATGTTTTTGTTTTCTTTCAAATATCTAAATGCATCCTGAATCTAAATCTGTTATCACAGCAATCACACAAACTCTATCCTGTATTTTAAATATATTGTATTCAATTCAGGTGTCAATCACAGTATTAATTGTTTTTTTACTCTTTTTAGCCCTTTTCATGATGCCGTTCTTGGATTTGACTTCTCCATTCCCAGTAATCCATGCTAAGGATTTTTACCTGACTTAAGGGACACTTTATGACATTACGTCATAAGAAATTTGGATTCTATTCTACACTGGTACTCCAGAGCCCCTCAGTGGACTAAAGGGTGGATTGCACAGGAGGTAAACAATTCAGCCAGAGATCAGGACCATGGCTGACTCAGTGTACTTGGACCTCATAGAAAAGCACTATAACCACACTGGGAAATACCGTAAACCAGAGGGGGATCCCGGACTCAAGGCTGATTCTGTTGTATTTATCATTGTGTGCTGCTTCATCATTCTAGAGAATGTTCTGGTTCTTCTCACCATTTGGCGGACCAAAAAGTTCCACAAGCCCATGTACTATTTTATTGGGAACTTGGCTCTTTCAGACTTACTGGCTGGAGTGGCATATACGGCCAACATCCTGCTCTCAGGAGCTAATACATATAAACTGAACCCCACACAGTGGTTCTTCAGGGAGGGCAGCATGTTTGTAGCCCTAGCTGCTTCGGTCTTCAGTCTCTTGGCCATTGCAATTGAGCGCCACCTTACTATGCTCAAAATGAAGCTGCACAACAGCGGGAACACATGCCGTGTCTTCATGCTCATAAGCACAGTGTGGTTCATTGCTGCCATCCTGGGTGGTTTGCCTGTCATGGGCTGGAACTGCATCAGCAGCATGAAGAACTGCTCGACAGTGCTGCCACTCTACCACAAGACCTACATCCTATTCTGCACCACTGTGTTCAGCGTGATCCTCATGGCCATTGTTGTGCTATATGCTCGGATCTACGCACTGGTTCGTACACGTAGCCGTAAACTGGTCTTCCGCAAGGTCTCAAATGGCCGGGGGAGTGGGAACAAGAGCTCAGAAAAGTCCATGGCCTTGCTGAAGACGGTTATCATTGTCCTGAGCTGCTTCATTGCCTGCTGGGCGCCGCTGTTCATCCTGCTTCTCTTGGACGTAGCCTGCGAGACCCTCACTTGTCCCATCCTCTACAATGCTGAGTGGTTCCTCGCTCTGGCTGTGCTGAACTCTGCAATGAATCCTCTCATCTACACGCTTACCAGCAATGAGATGCGCAGGGCCTTCATCAAGATGCTGCTCTGCTGTGTGTGCACTCAGCCCGCTGGTAAATTCTCCAGACCCATCATTGGGGCAGAGTTCAGCCGGAGCAAATCGGACAATTCATCGCATCCGAACAAGGAAGAACCTGAGTACTCACCTAGGGAAACAGTCGTGTCCTCAGGGAACATTGCGTCATCATCATAGAAGGGACTGTGGACATTTTCCTGCTTTTTTTATTTAGTGAATGTATGTGTGGAGATGGCGTTGGGCATGGAAGCCAGAAAGTATGTCCAATCCATACTGCTCTTATTCTGTTAATGAGAATAGGGCTTAATTTTGATCAAACTAACACATGTGTACAGCAGTGTTCAAACGGCTCACGGAGACGGACAGTCAGAGTTGGGACAGGACACAGTGGGACGATGATAAAACATGCTTCGTGTCATTTTTGTTGCTCACCTGGTTCCTCATTCAGATTTTGATTTTATTTATGGGTTACAACATGTGAGAAGTCTGAATGTCCATGATTGGATGTGAGGGAAGCACACGTATCTGATTCACGTGTCTCCTGGAGCTGGTGTGGATTGAAATGGGAAAATAATGGAATCAAACAAGTTGGATTACTAAAAAAAGAAAAAAACATTCTAGAAAAGCTTTTGTAAATCATCCTGGTAAAAATGTACAGTGTGTTTTTGGATGATTCTATTAACATTAGAACATTTCATCAGCTTCTAAAGCCAACATTTCTTAAATGTTATTAAGTCTTGACTGGGAGAAACAGACTGAAACAAGAAAAACACTTTTTTTAATACCCTGAACTGCAAAAATATTATATTAAGTGCAAGACTCCGCAGGGAAGGTCACTGCAGCACTGAAACGTCTTCCTCCAATAGCAAAATGCACTTAACAACTTCAGCTCTGTAAACCTGATTAATCAGTATTACCCCTTTTATCACATGGAAATGTTCTAATTTGAGGAACGTTTAAAGATAGCACTTCCTATAAAAGTGATCTTTGAAAGCTACCTTAGGCCTTTTCTGACTCGTTATAATATATTAGCACATTGGGCTTGATTTGTACCATTTCATGTCCTTACAAGAAAAAAGTGTGAGTTTTACACATTATTTTTGCACGTGTCACATATTCACTTGAACTTGTACAAGCATATAAAAAACTAATATGAAGTGGGAAAATTCACACATATCATGTGTTAAATTTCTGAAAAACAGATTTTTTACTGTAAGGGGAAAAAAATTTAATTAAAGAAATACAGTAGAAAAAAGGTACCTGTGTTTCTTTGAATTAATGTCATGCTTTTAGTGAAAGTTCTACTACCCTGAATGAGAATGTATTTTATTTTCATGCCTGATTTCACCTCTCATCCAACAGCTGTAGAAATTCAGTTAGTGTGTACAGTAGCTCGCCAGTATTAATTTATCTTGAACAAACTTATAACCTGAATGAGGGTTGAATTACGTTGTGGTATTAATACATCATAAATTTAAGGTATTTTTTATACCACTAGTAGTTTTTAGGATTTATTGTGTTGTTGCTTGGTAATGCAGATGCACCAGCTGCTTTGCATTTGCTGTCGAGCATCATTCATATGTGTGGAAATGAGAAATGGGCATGTAGCATTGTAAATGAATATAGATAATGGAAATGTGAATCTTTTAAGATCCATTATTATCATCTTAATCTGCATCCTGCCTGTTACAGCACATATACTGAAATACTGCAGAATATAGATAAGGCTAAAATTATGTCACTTAGCATTAAGGATACAGAGAAGAAGTCAGTCACAAGCCTTTTTTGTTCCTGTGGTTTCTTTTATTTTATTTTTATTTTATTTTATTATTTTTTTTGCACATTGTAACACCTGTGTCTGTGTTTCGTTAGCTTGTCAATAAATATTTGCTGTAAAAAAAATAAAATAAATAAATTTAAAATATGATTTTGGGAATTATTATTTTTTAATTTCATTTTCCAAACCAATCCTTTACATAAAAGTAGAAAATAACTACTATTATATATTTATAAATATAATAATACATTTCTGTAAACTAGTTTACTTATGTTCACTTATTTGTTGAGCCCCTTAATTCTACTACGGTCACGGGGAGGGTGGAGTCCACCTCAATCATCTCTGGGTGAAGTTGGAGTACACACTGAACAGCTTTCCAGTCTGAACGCAGACACACAACCATTTACACTCTCACCTAGGGGCAATCTGGAACAGTCATTTACCCTAATCTACATGTCTTTGGCCTGTGGGAGGAAATTGGAGCACCCAGAAGAAACCCACGTATGCATAGGGAGAACATGCAGATCCCGAACAGAAATGCCCTTGCCAAGCCCAGGACTCAAACCCAGGACCTTCTTGCTGGAAGGTGGACGTGCTAACCACCACACCACCATGTCAGCTGCTTTGGGATTTTGTAAGCTGCAAATGATAGTTTATAATCTTTTTTCTGGGATTAAAGAAATGCACATAAAGTAACTGAAAATGTATCATGAGATTTTTCTAAAAGCTTAAATGAATTTACTGATTAAAGAAAAAAGACTATTACAATATTTCATGATTGATCAGATGCAAAATATTATTTATTGATTTTTATTTACTGAGGAATTTACAAGGAATTTCATGAATATGAA
>JAOUQZ010000004.1:12412193-12423038 GCA_028564935.1 Neosilurus hyrtlii
TGTGTGTGTGTGTGTGTGTGTGTGTATATATATATATATATATATATATATATATATATATATATATATATATAAATAAATGAATAATCATGGAATAATCATTTCACCGCAGAGTGAAAAAAAGAAGCATAATCCATTATTCATTCATGGCTAAGGTCACCACAGTGTTTTAGTTTTCATACCTTTACAGGTATTAAAAAAACAGTTCTAAAAAAATTTACTTTCGCTACCCCAACCTGCTTAGTGTTACCTCCAGTTTTTCCAGTTTTCTTGCAGAAAAATTCAAAGTAGAGCACATTTAGCAAACTAGAATCCGAACTCTTGAGGAATTCTTGAAGGAGAATTAAAACCAATCTTAATAAAAGCTTGCATACATAGTGTATGTCTATGCACTTCAAAACAATAATAAATCAAGTAAACAGTTCATGGAGAAGTGTTGTACCTTAAGTTTACCATTAAGTATATAGTATAAGGTGCAGATGTGTTTAGCCTTATTTTATTCAGGCATTTACTAGTTTAAATCTGATTTGTTTAATATCTGTATACTCTTATTTTTGCCATTATCCTGTTTTATAGGAACTGATGTATCTATGACGTATCCTTGCAATTTCGCACTCACGCAAGAGTGAAGCAAATGGTGGCCTTTACAAACAAGCTAATGCAGCCTATCAAACACACTTTAGCAGATCACAACATGTAGATGATAATAAAAACCATCCAATGATGAAAATATACATATTCTTAGTGTAACAGGAGAGTTAAAAGCTTTTCCTTTCACTGAATCCTAAGTTATTCCTACCTTAAAGTAGATGGTATTCACCAGCACCAGAATGGTATTTGCATCTATTGTGCCCTCAGGCAAAGTGTTGTTTATTCTATATCTGGTCTTCTCAGAAATCCACTGATTGATTTTCTGCCTAGAAAGTTCCGGTTTCTCCTGCGGGAAGGAACCAAGACTGATCAACACAGAAAAAGGAGACAATTCTTACTCTTCTTTCAGGTGATTTATGAACCGTTAAAGACCTTAAAGTTGAGAGGCAGGAGCTTGGCCCCATAGACCATCTCACTGATGTTCTGATAGTTCTCATTGAACTCGAAGGTTTTCTCTCCAAACAGACGGTTGGCAGAAACCAGTTCCACTGAGCTGTGGGTTTTACGATAGAGACGGCAGTTCAGCTTGGCGAAGAAAAAGTGAACCTCATCTGACGTCTTGTCCTTAATTGTGTCGAACTCAAACACCTGTAATGGAGGCATGTGGATGTGAGGCCAACTTTTACTTCCTGAGAAACTTCGTTGCTAAATATATATATATAAATATAATTTTACTTTTGATTATGTAATGAATCAAAATTTTTTGGCTGTCATGTTATAGAAAAACAACCAGTGATGAAGCAGAGTTACTGCAGTGTCAATACTGAGTGAGATATCTTGCGTTATATCCAACTGTAGTTGCTGATTACGTTTGTAATGTCTATGATTCCTGTTAGCACTTATGCTAAACTAGCAGTTATTCATTCCCTCAACAATCTCCCTTTATTTACTCCCTTAATGAGGATCATCAATTCTTCAGTCCTGTTTCAGCTTAACCTAAAGTTACGAAGTGCTTGCCCTGGAGACGTCTTCCATAAATGTTAAATAAATGTCTCCTTGCAGAAAACATCACTTTATCAATAACACATTAGTACATGAAGGTCCATGTCGAGGAGTTATAATATGTATTGGTCAAGTGCAATCATATAAAGCTGTGATTTGTAGCTGTGCTCTTGTCAGAGCTGTTATTACAATGAAAATTGCTCAACACTTTGTGACCAATCACGATGGAGACTCCAACAGCGCTATAGTACTTTAAATGTACAATCATAATATCAGGCACACCAAAAACAAACTGATTCCTGTGACCTTAAATTGAACTCCACTCCTAATCATGGCAGTGCTGCAAATTTCCACCTCCTTTCCTTAAAGGAAATGGGCAAGCTGTTGCAAGCAAAAACAAGCAAAATGATGGAAGGTGGAGAGGGTTTGTCAGTGTTTATGAGATTTTAATTTGTTTCACAGCCAAGTGTTAAAAACTTTTTTGTAAAAGCCTGCTCACGGAAAAACATTTCCTGAATTTTCTTATATTGTATATCGGTTGGCCCTGCAGTGGTCTGACAAGCTGTTTCTGGGTGTAACCCGCCTTCGCCTGGAGTTGGCTGGAATGGGCTGCAGCCTCCATGCGACCCTAGTGAAGGATAAAGTGGTTCCGGAAACGAAATGTATATTGGTGTTTTTTGTGTTTTTGTTTGTTTGAATGCAGATGTTAAGTGCTGCATATGATCTTGCTGCCTTACTTTCATGATCTGCTCCAGCGTACTGTTGCAAGCCCCCAGTTTCGTCATAGCAAAGGCTGTTGAGACGCTGAGTGGGGACATGAAGATATTTGCATCCTCAGACTTGCCTTTAGACAGCTGCTTATAGAGAGAAATTGCAAAGCGCCCATTAGCTTTGGACAGCTCCCACACTCGAGGGTTGGTGGATCCAGGGATCTTCTCAGGGGTCTCGGTCGGTGCTGCTTGGTTATCATCTGGGTTGCGGTATATACATAACGGCTCTAGGGGCAGATCTTTGGGTTTCAGGCTGCAGACATCAATGGCTGCATGAACTATAGAGATGGAGAAGATCCAGAAAACTCCTACACACACCACCCACTTCATTCTGATCTATGAAGAAGCGAGGATGTATGAAGATGTTTAAAATATTCAGCACAAATTGATTTTTAGGAGAATAAATAATCAGAATCACAAATAACTTTTATAGATTCTATTCTAGGCCTATTGTGGATTCCAAACCAAATTCAGTACTGAGACTCTGTTTGCACTGGGAGATCCATGGCATTAGTGAATAATAAAACTGAACTTTTATGTTAATAACAACAATTTTTAACTATCTATATCTATGTGAGATAACATGACTTTATGCATTTGTAATTGAGCCCCTTAGAGCAACAGTGGGCTAAGTCCATTTTTGTCAGTTTTGAATTAAGTACAGAAATGAGTAGAGGAAAGTTCAAACTTTTAGATGAATCCTGGTGTAAATCCAGGTAGAGTTCCAATTTTGACATATAGGGGACACTTCACTATTGCTCTTAGCTATTTCACTGATTTACTAGTGCAACAGTGGGTCAAGTCCAAAATCCAAGATGGCGGCGCCCATGTGTGAAGCTTCCTCAACTAGGAGAAACATACATGAAACAGAGGTTCTTAAGTTAATAGAGGACTCGAAAAGTGAGTATTACTTTAGCTAGGACACCACTGCATCTGCTTGTTAGTATTAAACTGAATGTTTTCGTAATGCTGCTACATTTCCTGGACATTTGGACTTCTAAAATCGCAATATTTGGCAAAATGCTGAAGTACCAGCAACACATTCATTAAGGCAGAAAAAAAGTATCTAACAGATATTCAGTTAGACTGAAGGCATTGAAATATGAATCTGATTTTTTATAGCTTCAAAACTTTAATGCACTCTCCTGAAAAAATGGATCTCGCCCTCTGTTGCTCTAATGGGATTAATTCTGCAGGATGTCACTCATGTACATGATTTATGATATGCATTAATTTGTAATTTAATTTTAGCACACAGAACGACTAATAAGCCTCATTTTAGACTGTTTTGGACACAAAATCTGACACTCAGAAGGAACCAGTCATCCTGAGGAACAGTATTTTTCTGCCCTATTGATTCATTTTGATTTATGATTATCTGTCACGTGTGTGTGTGTGTGCGTGTAGAGGTTAGACTGCTGTGCTTATGACTGAGGCATTGTGGGCTCAAATAACCGTTAGACCCCGACCATGCTAAGACCCCTGGGCAAGGTCAACCACAAGTGTGCTTCTGTCCAGTATCAATGGGTACCAGCAAAAATTCTGGGAAGGAACCTGTGATAGACTAGCATCCTGTTCAGGAGGAGTTGATCTCCTACAACATACTTTTGTGTCCCGTGTAGACTCCACGCTGTATAGGATTAAGGCTGTTATTGAATAAAAACACAAGCGTGTTGTTTCAACTAATTTTTTTCAGCCTAACAGCCTGTTGTTAATCAGGTTTGTCTGGTTTGCTGCACCTGTATGTCTCTCGAAGGTGGGTAGAACATATTTTGGTGGCTGGACCACAGGAAGTTGTGAGTAGACTGTGTAATGCACTTTACACAACTATACTGTACACAGTATGCATCTCACACACTGTGAACAGTGAGCAGTGCATTTGACCCATCCTTACACACGCAAACCTGTGCCGGGGCATGCGAGATTCATGCACTACTGACTATTTTATTAGGAAGCTAGCTTAGGCTACAGCAGGCGCAGAGTCTTCAAAAATAGATAGTCCAAGATTGGGAGATGGCCAGGCAATGTTTTTGCAATCTTGATCTGGCTAGTTTGGATGTGTTTGAACCCGGTGATACGAGGGAAACCAATGTGGACTTTTGAAGCCTGTCTGGTTTTAACAAATAGATATTTAGGTTTGAGTTTGAACCAGTCTGACCTTTCTCCTCTCACCTTTCTCATCAGCAAAGCTATTCTGTCTGCAGGACTGCAACTCACTGGATGTTTTGTTGTTTTTGCAACATTCTTACTGCAGAGTCATTCATTCATTCACCGTACTGCTTACCCCTATTAGGGTCACGGAGGATGAAGCCTATCTCAGCCAACTCTGGGTGAAGGTAGGGTACAACATGAACATTTCATCACAGGGCCATAATACTAACAACCATTCAGAATGCAGAACCATTCAGCAATTTGGAACATCCTAATGTGCATGTCTTTGGACTATGGAAGAAAACTGGAATACCTGGAGGAAAACCAAGCCAGGACTGGAACACCCAAGCTCGGGACTTCAGGTGTGTATGAGAGCGTGAATGATTGTGTGTATTTTGGCCCTGCAACAGTCAGGTGAGCTGTTCAGTGTTTACCCCATCTTCGCCCAATGTTGGCTGAGATAGGCTCCAGCCTCCCCAAAAGCGGTTCAGGAAATGAGAGAGAGATTTAGGCATGACTTACAAAGCAGTTTTCTTTCTGTCTTTCTATCTTTTTTTTTTTTTTTGTTGGCTTTAGGTCTGGTTTGTTCCCAGTTTTCTGCTTTGCTTGGGTCAGTACAAAAGTTTATGCCTGATTAACGATTCAGTTAAACCTAAAGGTCACTATGGGCAGTGGTGAGTCAGTGGTTAAAGCCTCTGGGCTATTGATCCGAAGGTCACGAGTTTAAGATACAACAACTTCCATCCATTAACCCTTTGGGCTCCAAGCCAGTCATATCAGGATTCACCCTGCACTCTGACCCCGGCTTAAAAACAAGCTCGGATGCAAAGAAGTGATCGTCACTGACTCTGTACTTGTATATGTGATAAAAGGTTATTCTGTTGGCAGATTAGATGAAATCTCAATATGACAATGTCCTGTCACTTTACATCTCAACAGCTCAACATGAAATAATGCAAGCGTGCATGAAATAAAAACCTTACTTTTTTTTTTTTTTTTACATGAATCCAGACCCATGTTAAGTAGTATAACATTAGCCTTAAACAAAAAAGAGATTTTATAGAAAGTAGATACACTTCAGTGACACGTAACACTTGTTAAATGACAGTATTCATTTGAGTCACACGTGTATATCAGTACTGAAACGAAAAGAACAAGTAGTACAGCATTTAGTCTTACCTGTTATGATCCTGTCTAAGAGAGCAGATTTTCAGGCAACACTGCTCAACACTAAAGCATTAAATCTAACTCAACCAAACAGGTCAGTGTCCCACAGAGCAACACGGCTTGAACAGTTTACTCAACGCAACCTTTGAGCTAATGATCAGCTCGTCTCTTTTCCTGAAGTGAGGCTAAAACAGCCTTCTTTAATTTCTCCAAAATAATTCAAGAACTATTTTTTTCTTTATTTCTATATTTTCTTTTTTAACCCAGTGTTGTTTAACCTCTGAAATGGGGTTACTACACTTTTACTAAAATGATTTAGGACAATTACCTTTACAGTTATAAGATGATCAGCTAGACTTCATGATAAACTATAGTGAAGTTTCTGCTACAAGGTTTGTATTTTTATCTGGTCTCATGAAATTGAGGATGAGTTTCTTTTTCGAGTTTGGTTCCTCCCAAGGTTTTCTTTCCTCTTGTCGACTGAGGGAGTTTTTCCCTGCCACCGTTCCCGCGGGTTTGCTCATTAAGGATTATTAGTGTTTATAGGGGAATATTTAATATCTTAACCAAATTGGTTTTTATTATGTAAAACTGTTTTTGTCACAGTATCAGTAGTAAAAAGTGCTATAAAAATAAAACTAAATTGAATCGAGTTGAATTAAATTGACATAGTGCCTCATCTGGGAAACAGAAAAGAAGTAATACATTTGAACAGGAGCACTGAAGTACTTTCACTTCTGTGATATGAAATTAATATTCTAGTGATTGTTCTTGGTATGATAATGTTGCTAGTATTGTTATAGTAAAACCAGTGGTACATTGATATTATGGTATTTCTATTAGTTTAGAAATAGCACTGTTAACATGTTATATATAACCATTAGTGGAATAGATCCACTGATATAGAAAGGTTCCTAGTGCTGTAGTTGTGCTATAGGTATAAAACTGTTAGTGAAGTATAATTGGTACAGTGATGAGTTAATGGTATATTAACAGTTGATACAGAAACAGGGTTACAGGTAATCATATTGGTGGGTTAAGTGGTTTGGTGTAATAGTTTTACTGGTATAACTGAGAATCATACTTAAACCATAAACGATTTTGCATGGCTGTACATTTGGCCATCTGTATGCACGGCTGTGCTGATTGGATGTTCACTTTTTGGTAGGAACTTGAGTGGCAACATTCAGGAATATGTACTAAGACAATTTTCTTTTTTAACCAAAACAACATCCAAACAATGAATTAAAATTACTCTTGGGAGTAGTTGTTCCAGAGAACATGGCCTAAATATTTAAGCATAATTAATTATTTAGGAAAGAAAAAGAGAAGCAGCCCACACTGATGCAGTGTAGTATCATTGACACTGCCGATAATAGTTTTATGATAGTTTTAGTAATTATTATTCATGTAATGTGCGTTGGTGTAGGCCTAATGGTGCTGGTACGGTAAAGTCATTTGTAAAGTAACGATAATGACGGTGTAGTGAGAATTGAAAGAAATACACACAGGAACAGCAGCTGTTTCCAATATCATTTAATCACAATCCCTGCCAGTACAGAATTATTGTTGCACATTAAGTTACACTTTTAAATAATTTCATGTTTTATCTTATTCAGCCTTCCAGTCAGTTTCCTCCCTTCCCCATTCCATGAAGGAAAGCAATTGTATTATACAAAAATGCAATCCAAAATTTCACACAGTGAATTTTTAACAAAGGAAAAAAGACTTAACAGCTAAATCCACATTGGAGAAATAGTTCTAAACATTCCTTAATGGAGTATAATATATATTAAAAAACAAAACCTTAAATTTTTACTTGTGTTGCAGTTGATGTACCTTAATTTATGCAATCTTTTATGAGCTAACCTGAGAGTAATCATCAAAAGCAATTACATTTCCCCAAGGTTAGGATTTACAAATAAAAAAAAAAAAACATAAATGCAAGACAAACTAGATGCAATGGGGAAAAAACCCAAAAACAAGAAACAAATGACTGCAAGCAATGAATGTTCAGCGTGAACAAAAAAGAAAAAGTCAAACACTCCCATCGGGACTTGTACATGATCATCTATTTTGAAACATCATCCTATGTGTATGAGTTTAACACTAACTGCTGTGTGGTGATGCGACAGTGAGGAGTCTTTCCTGAGCATCTCTAAATGTGTGCCTTACACTCGACTTCGTTTAACACTTACTCATCGCTCCACATGGAAGCCCCGCCCACTTTGTCAGAGTGTGTATATATTAAAAAAATCTGTCAGCTTGCTTTTCTGTATATTTAAAACAAGTTACTATCACAAATTTTTAAAAAGATCAGAATGAAAACTACACAAAATGTGATCATTTACATTTCTCTACACAAAAAAAAGACGTTTAACTGGTTACTGATTAGACAGAAGACATGACACTTCGATGGGTAAATCATGGTCGCTCCCTTTCACCCCATTTATAATTAAGGTGTTTCTCCCACTGCCTGATGGGAGGCTGAATGTGGATGTTGCTTTGCAACAATAGTTAACCAGCTGAACAGTGTTTAAATGACTGATCACTTTCTTCAGCAGGTCAGTAACTGAAGCCCTTCTGAGTGAGAGACTAGTTTATCACAGCGTTTCATGTAAGGAAACAAATTCAAACCAGTCTCAAATTCCAATCTTGCACAACAATGAGAAAGTACACAAACGCACACGCACATACAGATGCATAAGAATTAATCATCAGGCCAGAGTAATGCGTTGGTTTTTTGGAGAAACGCAGATGAGAAACGCAGGATCCAACACAATGTTTACATTTGTTGTTTTATATCATGAACTAATCCGTTATTCAGCACAAACCCAGTATATTCCACTTGTGGGTGATTTTTTTGAGGTTTACGTGCTCTTATCTATCACCATATTTCTCACCAATGAAGTTGTTTTCATGAAGACATTTTCAGCCCTACAAGCCACTATTTTTTCATCTTTGTGGTTTGTCTTTATGCATGAGTACAAATCAAAAATCAGCTTCTGTAATAGTGAGGTCATAAATGGACTTACTGTATACTCATCTTGAGAACCATTTTTCTGAAAAGCAGATTGTCAATCAGATGAACAATCACACTGGCTGATGATGCAACGTAAGAAGTGCAAGGCACTGCGGTTCCCTCTCAGGCGCTGAACAAGTGTCATTTTCCCCCAACATGGCAACATGCAAATGTATTGAAAGCGTGCAAAAGTGGCTCCACATAATCTCAAAATCTGTACAGTATGGGCTAATGTTCATATCCACTGCATTAATGTATACAACAACGTCATAAGCGCTTGCACAAGCAAAAACTAGCAACCGTTAAGGAAAATTTGACACCAAATAGGTGTGTTGTATGATGCAGCACAGAATGGCCATTAAAGAGCCATTCAGAGTGTAGAAACACAAAAGGTGTTAAGTCTATGTAATATTAGAAAAATAAAAGGAAAATGGTTGTACTAAAGCAATCCGTGCACACTACCAGTGAGTGGTGGTTGTGACTGACGCTACAGAACATCCTTATTCTCAGAAAATCAATGCTCTGGTGATGCTTACTACATATTAAAAAGTCATGTTAACATACTGCAGTATTGCTGACTGACAAAAAAAATAAAAAGTAAAAAATGAAAGCCGGGTACGGATGTGGACAAATCGGTTTCCTGCACACCTGGCAGCAAGTTGCTGTGTGGACAAGTCACTTCAACCTCAGCATGCTACTCAAAGTGTGAGCTGCACAGCATGCACCCATCTTTATAAAATCAGGAAATACTGACACCGAGCAAAATAAAGTCCCACACAAAGCCAACATGTTTACTACACGTTCACCTCTGGATTAAGCATACAGAGAGAAACTAAAGACCATGGAATACAAGGGTGTAAAGCTAATTTTCACAAAATATATTGACCAATGACTTGCTGAGGTTTTCTTGATGCTGTAAAACACAATGTGCTACATTAGAGACTGTGAGAGGATAACTGTTTCGCTCCATCTGTATTAATGCGCTTAAGCTAACTAGCTTGGAATAATGTTGCTTTACATTAAGAGTTTTTACTTTCTCGCTTGTTTCTGATTTTTCCCACTTTGGGTGTAAGTATACAAACAGTTTCGTTGTTTCAGAACTCAGTAATTCAGTTTCTGTGCTTTTAGTTTAGCCAAATGAATTCAGAATCAGAATCTTGTTCATGGTGTGGTGATGTCATATCAGTAATCTTAATATTTCAGATATCAATACTTTAAACATTGGTTCTAATTTTGTACTGATGTTTAAATGTTCCCTCTTGTTGTAGTTAATGACTTCTATGCACACTCAATGTAAACCTTTTAAACTTTAACATTGTATTGATACATTTCAGCCACATGAACCCTATTTTGTTTTCTCAATTTTACTGTGAATACTAAAGGCTCATGAAAGCTGAATAATGCTGAATGTATAATAATATGTAATAATATCATTTTTCAGTCATAAAATGCTCCTAAAACCCAATAGAAGTTGTTTGTATTTGAAACAATTCAGATCATTTTATCAGGTTACTTGTTTCATCTCCAAACAAACCATATCCAGAAAGTGGTACAAGCTCTTCTCTGTGATATCGCCTGAACCTTTTCAGAATATTTTGGAAATAAAAAAGTACATACAGTGAATGAATAATGAGCTCCATACTAGGCAGTGATTCTTAGTCCTGGCTTGGATTTGGTGAAACAAACTAACAAAAAACTCGACAGTACAAGGTGCATCTGCTCTGAACCCCTCACTGTGGCTTCCTGGAGAAATCATTAACATGCCAATGACAACAGCAACTTCACAGAAGTTAAAAACCACAACAACAAAAAATGGTTCAAGTAAACAACAAATTGCTTAAGGTCCAATCAGAGGTGATCTGAACAGTATCTCATCTCAACCTTTCTAGAACTGGTATGTCCTTATTAAGCCAGTGGTGTTATTTTTTTTTTTTTTAAAAACACACCACAGCAGCACCCTGACAGTAAGGCATTATTTCCTAAATTCCTTTATTAACTCTGAAGATCTGTATGCAGATCAAAGTTTTCCCTGAAACAGATATATAGATATTATATATATATATATATATATATATATATATATATATATATATATATATATATACATTCATAAAACAGAATGTCTCCTTTCACTTTGTCTCT
>JAOUQZ010000004.1:12428869-12449756 GCA_028564935.1 Neosilurus hyrtlii
CTTAGGCCACACCCTCCCTCGTTACACAAATACACATCACCTGATATGCATTAAATCCAATAAGCATTCAAGTTTATGCAGCTTGGAGTTGGAAATTATGGATAAATGATATGGTCAAAATAATCACTTGCCTAATAATTGTGCACACAGTGTATAATATAAAATTAAAAGATCTGATACATGTTCATCTGCAAAATAATCAGTATATCTGAATTAATGTACAATTTCCTACAAAACCAGGAGTTTCTTTTTACATGCTTTATATGATTGCACAAGCTCTAAACAATATATATAATAAGACAGCAACGACTGATGTCTCACCCTGCTGCTGTAAGACCTGGTGTGGCTAGAGTGGTTGTAGCTCTCAGGGCCATATCTCTCTCGTGATTCTGGGAGGTAGGAAGAAGCAGCGCCTGCTGTTGGTGCTTGTGGTGGTGGTGGCATATCCATAGGGACAGGACTCCTGTGGCCCAGCTCATCTCTAGTATATGACGGGAGTGGAGGGTGGCCCCCATAAGACGCATGGCGGCGGCTGTCGTGATGTGGTGGATAGCTGTAGCGAGGGTCAGATGGAGGAGTGGGGTATTGCCTTTCCGGGACGTATGAAACAGTGTAGGGGTCTGGTGGGTAAGCTGCCAAGCTGGGGTCAACTGGTGCGCGGGTGTAGCGAGGCTGTAAGTGCTGATAAGCATAGGAGTTGCCTACAGAAAGACAGTGGAATGTTTAAAATGATTCCAACATTACTTACACACACACACACAGTGAATATCAAGAGCTAAAAATACTTTCTTTCTCTTCCTCTTCTTTTATTCTATTTTCCCTCTTCTCTTTTTAACACTGAATATAATAAGGGCAGTGATTCCAATATGATTCAACCGAAGTATACATGTGAATATTAGGGGTGCCGTTTAAAAAAAATAAATAAATAAACGATTCACGTCCGAATCGCAATTCTTATTTATTAGCATTCTGAATCGATCCAAATTTTCAAGAATAAATCTTTAAAAACACGTTTTTTCGAAGATTTCCAACCTTACTCACAGCGCGTACCTTTTGTCCAGATACAGCGTGAATTGTTCCAGTGAGTGGTGGGTACAGAATTAGCTTTTAGCCTACAGCCAGCGCTGTCTTCGCTGATGGCAAATGCTTGGGTGCACTTCAGATTTTCCGGGTAAGAAGGAGCTTGACATGACATATGCGGTGTGCAAAATAAAAGTATTTCAGGAACACTTCACATCCCCGAGCCCACATCTTACAACATCACCCGCACCCGGAGCTAAAAGAAATTGAGCAGCAGGCACGAACAACTCCTGACCAACGCACGAGCCATCACTTCACTAAACTCCCAACCAACTCTGAACGAGCAAAGCGGATCAGTACATCTACAAAACCAGTTGTGTAGTAATATAATTTCTTTCTTATAAAAGATTTGTTCCTAGCTTATAGAAGAATGTAGTGAGATTGGCACCCTTTGTTTGTAATGGTTATGAATCAAAAATCGTTTTGAATCGAGAATCGATTCTGAATCGAATCATCACCCCAAAAATCGGAATCGAATTGAATTGTGAGTTGTTGTTAGATTCACACCCTAGTGAATACCCTGAATTTTAAAGTTGGGGGTGTACATTTCCACCTCATTCTGGATGTTCTACAGCATGTCTTTTTATGTATGTATTTTTAAAAAGAAACCAAAGGTGATAATGCTTTACCAGTAGGATACTGAGAGGACTCGTATTGGGAAGTAGATGGTGGTACTCGGGATTCTGAGTAATAGGCCTCAGACTGATGTGGAGGGTACTGCGGTATCTGGGGAACTCTGGAGACAGCAGGCAGTGTGTGTCCAGTCAGACTCTCTCTCTGGACTCTAGGATGAGATGTTGAAGGCATCGCCACTTTAGGAATGGAGTCCAGTCTGCATAAAACAGAGATGGAATTAAACTCTGTCCACCTGCATTGGGTTTAAGTTACATGCCCTCTGTATGTGTGATATGCTGTGATGAGATTTTGTGGTTTTCAGTGTGGCTGGTGAGATTTGTCTCACTTCTTTAAATTAAATAAAATTCCTGCAAGCTAGTCTGAATGGAGTGTACACTTTGTTACAGACACTAAATCCTGTGGGAAGAAAAATATCTCCCTTATAGAAAAAGTTTGGATTGTAAACCAATTATAAAAAGCACTATGATACTTTCTTATATAACTTTTGCTTGGTTATCATATGCGGAGTAATAACATTCAAGGACATGAGAATAACACCACAAGCTTAACTGAAAATTTTCTGCAGTTTCCCTATTTTAGGGACATTGAAACATGCTGTCATCCCTCACTTTAACCGAAGCTGTGTGCAGTAAGTAGTATTTCCCACTTACGAATCTGGTGGCGATTCAGGAGCGCTGAGGCTCCCTGTATCGGGCTTTCCCAGCTTGCGAGCCATGTCATAGTGTGCTGCTGATCCGCGGGAGACTAGAAGTGTAAGTTCAGATCCAGGTGGCACTGGGAGAATGCCATTAGTGACCATGGTGGGTTTATGGGCGAAACCCTCCACAGTCGATCCCTCATCAGGTAAAAGGCCCGGACTGCAAGTTATGTCCATGTCATTAAGCTGAGTCAGTGACTGGCTGAGGGGTTTCCTCAAAGGCAGGCGTTTGTTCATCTTGCGGAACCTGGGGTTAAGATGAAGAAATCTGAAACTACACTGTACAAAAAGAATATTTAAATGCTGAGCAAGGAGAAGTCACTCACTTTTCCAGTTCCTCCTGGGAATGGGCAAAGGTGCAGCTGGCTCCTCTTGGACACCCTCCCTTCTGCTTCATGTCTCTGCACATATATGTTTTGTACTTGCTGTGTTGGGGAGCCTAGAAAAACATGGCACACTGTTTTAGAGACCTTTCAAGTTTGGCGAGGAGGTCAGTAAATCAGAACTATGTGTGACAGAGCAAATCGATCAACCATTCATTCAGTAAAGCTTAAAACATATGCAGACGTACCTGCTGTGGGTCTCCTGCCCTCTTACTGTGGTTCTGGATAAAATCCACAAGACCATGAACCACTGTTTTTACAGCCACTAGCCCTTTGTCCAGCTGCTCCCATGTAGGCGCAGGGGCATCTAGTTGAAACAGATCAAATTATTGAATTAATAATCCCCTCACCCCAAAAAATAAATAAATAAACAAACAAATAAATAATATATAACAAAATAAATCAAGCTGGAATACAGTAGGTACAAGTTATTTACTCTCTAATAATCTGCTCATTCTTATGTTACTGTGTCTACAATATCTCGTTCACAAAAGCCTCGCAAAAAAAAGCATCAGGTCTAAAAATCTAAGAAAAGGTATAATAGCATTAGCAAGTCTTCAGGACAGGGGAGGTTTGTAGTTATCTTGGTAAAGAAAATGACAAGCCGTATTTTTTTTAAATTATAAGTTCAGGGGGGGTGAGCATAGTAAGAAAAGAACTGTATATAGTTCTTGTAATGCAAGTGAAAATTTTTTTGGGGTGCTCTACAATATTACATGTAACTATAAATAAAAGTACAATGTTCTTAAATAAATTTAGAAAAAGTTATCAAGGGCAAAATGCTCTGGTGTAAGAGGATTAAAACACTTTAGGGTGTGATATTACAGCAAAGTTACAAATGTTGGGGCTGTAACAAAAGACAGTTTTATTCCTCAATGTGTCGGCAATCTTGATTCCTATGGAGCAGTTCCTTATCCAGTTATTTGCTTCCTCTACTTGTGTAAGGTTTGTCTGAACACAGACCTGGACTCGGGTCGATGTCGGCCAACAGTTCTAAATGTGGTCTGAGGCGATTGAGGTTGGCTGGGTCTCCTGTTCTCTGCAGGGCGATGGTGAGCTCCTGTACACTCTGAGCAAAAGAAGCTGGGGTCTGCAACTAAGAAAGGAAAAAAAACTTTTTTTTTCTTTTCTGTTTCTTTTACACAAACCACCTTTTAACATCACTCTTGAAACACATGCATCACTCATTGTTTCACAGTACTATTACTAACACTGTAGAGTACATCATAACTCAAACCCAAATAGGAGACCGTGGCCTTCTGGAACCAGATTGGCATTTATACTCACTGCCAATGAAAACACAGCACTCAGAATTAATTATGTTTAATATTTTGTCTCGAAATGGTTAATTAAATTATTAAAATCAATTTCATACATCATTTAAACAGTAATAATCAATAACAACTGAAAATGTTTGTGTCAAAATATAAGAACTTTAAACAAAACTGAGGCACCCCTTCTTTCCAAAATTACAACAAAATGTCCATCCCAAAAACAAAGTTCAGTATGGAGTATGACCTCCATCTGAGTTATTGCAGGCCGCAATTCGTCAGCGCACGGATCTGATGAGCCTCCTTATGTTGTCCTGTGGGATGTTTCTCCACTCCTCCTGCAATGCCACCATCAGTTCCTGCCTGTTCTGTGATGCTGGTACTCGGCCTGATACACAGCGTCCAAGCTGAGTGTTCCCACAAGTCCCACAAGTGTTTGATGGGTGACAAATCAGGCGAATACACAGGCCAGGGGAGGACATTAAATGCCTGCTGCTGCAGATATTCCATCATTGATTATGTGACAGTCGAGGCATGGTCAAGATTCCACTGCAGAATGCAATGCATTTTTGCTGAGCTTTATGTAGGCAAGATGACCACTCGTTAAATGCACCCATTTCTGATTACCGAGACCCCCAAACAAACTTGGAGCTGTAAAGAAGTCTATATCCAGAGCTCAAGCTCAGTGAAGTGTGACGCTGAGTGCTGCTACTGGGAATGAGTCACTGAGGTGTTTAGGGTCATTGAAATACCAGTATTCATGCTCAGATAGGATGGTCCCAAAAATAGTACAAAGAAAATTGCGTGGTGTTTTCAATGGTAGTGAGTATATATTACTAATCATCATATGACACCTCTTCCCTGTTGTAGTTATTGTCTGAGATGATACATATACACATACATACACCTGGTATCTAGAAAACACACACACACACACACACCTCTGAAACCACTCAAGGGCATGTTACAATGATTATCACACACTTGTGTTTTGGACTCTTCGTTTATGCTAAAATCACTGAAACAAAACACCCTCAAGGCTCAGTGCTGATTAATGATATAATATTTAATAGTGCATGTAGTAAGAGTGCAGTACACCAAGTTTAAACTTTTCAGTGTTCATTTCTGTGGACATGTCCATTTTCTCTGTACTGACATCTTAGTGAAAACCATCACACACTTTAAAATGACATTCTTGGCAACTGAATATATAATACATCTTGGATACAAATCAAACCATATGGCCAACCAAAAGTATGTGGACATCTTAACATCATACTGTAAGCTTTTGTGGACGTCCCATTCCAAAACCATGGGCAATAACACAAAGCTGCCAAGCCTTTGTGGCCTCCACCCTACTGGGAAAGATTTCTATTAAATTAGGTAGTATGTTTGTTCAAATAAGCATTTGTGAGGTTGGGCATGAAGGCCTAGCTGGCAATCCGTGTTCTAATTCATTCCCAAAGGTGTACAACAGATGAAGTCATGCCTCTGTACATGCCATTGGAGTGCCTCATCAGAATATTCCTTTATAGGCTTCTGGGCACAGCAAGGCGGGGACTGGAAAAGGTTCTTTGCAAAACTGTTACCATAAATTTGGTATTCTGATTCACTTCTAGAGGCAATGGGGATTTTTGTAGTAAGAGACGACACAGAGGAATGATTTTATATGCTATGCACTTTGGCACTCTGTGGCCTTGCCCTGACAGTACATGTGGTCTTCATGGCTGAGTTTTATCTACCCCTGGACACTTTCATGACACAGTAACAGCATTAACTACCCACCGAAACACATCCTACAGGCCAGAAATTACACAACCAGATTTGTGATGAAGCAGGCTCATGATAACTATGCTACATTAAAAGTGATCAGTGATCTTTTCAGCAAGACTGAATGTTCTCCTATAGACACTACAAGGTCCTGCGATTTATTTTATGCTGCTGTTTGCAAACGCTGTGGCAGAATCACCTGAACTTAAGTGTCCATGCACTTTTGGCTATATAGTGCATTTATTATAAGATTACAATGAATTAAATGTATGATTATTAAACTTATTTATAATAAATCCTTTGTGAAACCAGAAAGTAAGGAGCAATTATCTCTCAATATATTAAGAAAATGTAAAAGGTATGTAAAGGAATCTGAAACAGGCTATATTGAATTTATTAAAATACATTTAACTTCTTAATTTTATTCCTTATTGCATTTTTATTAAAGCATTTCCTCAATCTACTCAATTAAGTAAGATAACACTTGTCATGCACTAACTTCCTGGATTCTTATATAAGCATGAAAGACAGTTACAGTTGATGTCCCCTGGAGAAGGAAGAAAGCGCATTTATTTTTCACCTAGTTACCTAAAAAGATCACTTAAAGCAAAATAAATGCGTTCTTCCTTCACACGAGTTTCCCCTTTAGTTAATGAATCATATGAATCTTATTTTAATTTACTTTTCTCATTTTTCTGTCTGGTGTGCACTAAAACAATTATTCACTGAAGAATTCATCTCACCTTCGGCAAATGGTCATGGAAAAAAAAAAAAAAAGAAATATGGACTTACTATGTACCTTCATTAGAGGTGGTTTCTTAATTATTCCCATAGCTGTAAATAGATAAGAGTATTCCTGTTATGCTCAGTCCTACCTTATCAATGATCGACTGCATGTGGGACTTGTGGGACTGATCTCCATAGAGGAGGGAGGACCACTGGTCAGGGGCGATGCGCAGGCCTCCCTCCATAGCAATCTGGACAATCTGGGAGTCATGCTCTCTCCGCAGAGCCTCGTACGTCCTGAACTCTTCCTTCAGCTGCATCAGGGATGAGTCCTCATCTCGTTTGGTCACCTGGAAAGAAGGAGGAAAAAGAAAGAAAAAAAATGAATGTGTCCACAGACAGGAGGTCAGAGGCAATTCTAATGATTTTAAAAGCAATCTGTAGTACTGAATTTACAATAACATTGGCGATGACGAACAATGAAAGCATTGCAGTTTCCCCACGTCAAAACTGTGCTAGAACAGCGTGTTTTGAATTGTTTTATTCTTCCACATCTAACTTGTAACTGTTACAGAAAATGTATCAACACCTTCTGACTAATCAGAATTGAGATCTGTGTTATGTCAGTATTTGTTATAAACACTGTATTTTACATGTAAAATAGAATTACCTTAAAACACGAGGCTCTGTACAGCAGCTGTACAACATGCCCTATACTAGTTTTAGAAGCCTGAGGGAAGCGTGGCTCCAGCCGCTGTACCACAAACAGAACGAGGACCTTGCGGGACAGAGGTGAACCGTCCTCCAACGCCAGCAGCACCAGCTTTAGAGCCTCTTCCTGCATGGCTGTGGGAATCAGAGGTGAGTGTTAAAATAACATATGATATATATGTATATTCATGCTGCATTATGCAGTACCATGTAGAGTAAGGATCATATTTGTGACCCATCAGAACAAAGTGGGAAATGATTAATTTTTATTTATTGGAACCATTTTGCAGCTGATATCCTAAGCTTTAAAACGATACTAAATTTTCTAACATAATTGTCTAGGTTTGAAGTAACTAACCAAACCCTGCCAGGCATTTTCAGCCTTTTAAATATGCAACTCTTTAAACTGTAAAAATTTCAAGGTATTTAATAATTTCCGACTTAATACCCACTCTGCTGTGATGAGTCACATATGTTTGGATAGTGGCAAAAAAATAAATTAAAATTGATAGGTGTTCCTAGCCAGGGGTGTGATGTAAGCAAACAAAAGACCTAGAGTTGATTAAAGGTATACTGTAAACGCAGGTGTTTCCAAACAGCCACAAAATATATGGGGGGGGGGGATTAAAGATATTGCAGCACCCCACAAAATTCACACATATTGTTGTAAGACTGATAAACATATTATATCATCCCACCCTAATGAGAATAAATACATTAATTTAACATGAAATTTTATTGCTAGAGCTTTAAGCCGTTCAGAAGCAGTCGATGAAAATGTAGAAGGCGCAGCAGAGTACGATCAAGTAGGAAAGTTAAATGTTTTTATTGTTCATTCACAATATTTTCTCATTTCTCATTGGTGGAAAGGAGCTGATATATCCATCATTGGATAAGTTAAACAAGTTGAAAATATTTTCAATACTAAAACAATAATAGAATTCTCTTGTATGACCTGGGGAATTATTCAAATCTCTGTGTGCGTTGCCTGGCTCTACGTTCGGCCTCAGCAGATTAAACCTGCTCGATCTGAATAATTCTCCATATCATACGTCGCCTCATTCAATTATTGCTCATTATCATATATATCTTGACAAACATAATATTGTTGAAACACTGACAGATCGAATGAGTGTTTAGGAAGAAGCATGCTGAGGGAGAAGTTACCAGGGCCAAGGAACTGACAGCCTCGTGCTCGGACAGCAGCCCACAGGTTGGAAGAGAGCTGCTGGGGATTTTGGTGTTGCAGTATGAGCTCGGTGACTGTGCGTTCGCCCAGAGAGCGGGCTGCACGCATGGCCCGAATACGTCCCTCCTCCTCCACCAGCTGGCAGTGTACCAGGGTCACCAGCTTCCTCTGCATGGGTCTGCTGAGGAGACTCTGACTTGCAGTGCCCAGCCCAACACCTGCACACGCAATGAAAAGCTTTAACCTTTCGTGCAGACCTGAAGGTGATGAATACCTCATGTGCTAAGGACAGAGCAAGTAATTCTTGGAGCTTTTGAGACCTTTCTGCATGTAATGTTTTCTTTGCATGGTTTAGAATCAGGATGAGATAATGAACACTGGATATGCATTTCCTTATTGAGTCCATTATAATAAGAACAGCAGGTTTATACAGTGGAGGAGCTGATATGAAATCACCAGTGATTCACTAAGCACACACACTTAGCATCGACCAAGCACCCTATCTTTCACCCTAGATTCATCAGCATCAGAAATTCAAATAAAAAAAGATTGGTGTGACTGATAGGTGTCCAACATTGCGTAACTGCAAGAACAGAATAGAGACTTTGACCTTATAAATAAAGTTAATCAGTCAACGGCCAAAAAATAAACATTGTGTTATTTTTACTTGTATTATTTGCAACACTGTAATATTAGTGATGAATATTCTGAATTTAAAAGCTCATTACTCTCAACATGTTTACACAAAGATTTCCATTTTTGCGCTATCCTTTTCTTTCTTTTTTTTTACAACTTTATAAAGCTCTGTGTGGTAAAAAATATAAATAAAAGAGGCATAATTAAAAATCACTACAGGGAGGGTCCTGATGAATGTTATCAGTTGAATTTGACCTGAGTTTGGAGTGAAGGGATGATAAACAGGGAACAAATTAATATATTAGTGAATATAAAAGCTCATGTGAGATGAAAATGTAACAGAAAGGTTGTTGAGACCTCGCGTGTTGCTGAGGGGTTTGAGGTAGAGAGCCAGTTCCTCCACACATGTCCGTGCTTGATCATAATGCTTGATGTCCTCTGCTCCCTTCACTAAGGTGACAGGCTGAGACTTGGGTACCTGCAAAAAGGGACATGGACACTATTATGGTAAATAAACACACACTATACTTAGAGCCCATGATTTCCTGTGATCAAGAAAATGAGACAGAAATAGACTTTTTAATAAAAATAAAATGCCAGCAGACAACAGACACAATCCATTCAGATCACCGTGAATGTGTAGCAGTCATTTACTTCCCTTTGGAACGTGTATATATTATAAACAGCGATATTATTGGTGTACTGCGCTATATCTGTTGTTCAAACCTCCAATCACAAGACCGCTTTTTACCAATCGACGAAGCCATTTCCTGTTTCCACCTCCCATTTGTTTACCTTTTAGTAGTAATAGTCCAGGTTGACTTCTTGATCAAATCTAAAGGCAGTATAGACATTTATTATCATGACAGCTCCTACATCGCATGTAAATAGCTACACATACATGTGTGGCAGAGAAGGTAAAACAGTATCTAGATGATTTTTATGAATACAATGGAGCGCTGTTTATTTACTCTCCTATAAAGTAGATTCTTTTGGTCATTAACTACCAGCACTTTTACTGTACACTGCTACAATTTATTTAATTGTTACCAACTACTTTTAAATTATTTTTTATTAATCAGTTACAGCATAATTAATTATTACATTTTGATAATAATCAGAAAATACTTATTGTATATTTAATTACTGTTATAATATTTGGACTCAACTGATGTTAAATAGATTGATAAAATATATTCAGCAGTGTTTGTCCATGTATAATAAAAAGTAAGCTGAAATGCTTATTCTGTACATTTACACATTTATGAAGTTTGAATTCTAATTTAAAGCCAGGACTCTAATTCAAAGCCAGGTTGTACAAGTCACATACTAAAATGGAAAATAAAAAAAGAAAAATAAAAAAAAGAACTGAGTAAAACCCAAAATGGAAAGTGCCCTTTTCTGAAACGGAAAATCATAGGCTCTATATACTGCAAGAAAACAAACTATGTATGTACTGTAACACTATACATAAAGCCTGCATGGCATGTGAAGCTAAGGCGGTAACCAACAAGGGCATGAGTCAAAGAGGTCTATTTTATACCATTATATCATTTCAGTTTAGTGTATTCTAGGAATATTTCCGGTGTTTTGACCAAATGGTAAGATTCCTATTGGGCTTGGACAAGAACTTTCACAACAATGGACATCCTTAAAGAGATTTATTATTGCTTAAAGATAACCACACCCCCTTTCCTCATCCTCTAAGCTCTCAAAGCACAACATGCTATTACTTGTATCCATTACTTGTATTGGTGTACGCAAGGATAGTGCTTTACATCCCTTAGGAACAGGATACAACTCGAGTATTTTGGTCTCGGCATTGCTTAAATTATGCTCTACGTCGTTACTTTTTCAGTGCAACCCCTGCTTAAGAGAAATGATGTGTAGACCAGTGCAATCCCTCTGGTTAAGTGGCTACCTATTTCCTCTTACATCGATACTGAAAAGTTCCACTGCTGTTCAAATATCTGAGGTATGTGTTTGTACACTGCCTTTGGAGATGAAAGTTGTTCATTAGCATCCTAACATACTCAAACTAAAATATTAAAATGTGATCTATGAAAAGATTATTTATAATGGCTCGGTACATTTCCAATATTTCACAATTCATCTGACTCTGGAAGAAACTGAACTGTAAATGTATATTTGGGGTTTCCTAGAAACCACTTGTCATTGTGCATATAAAATTAACTCATCCAAATTGAACCATTTTTTATAAAAAGTACATTTCAGTCTGTCAGATGTGTTAAATCTCATGTGCTACTGAAAGAGCTTGGTATTCAAATTAAAAATCAACCTAACTGCATTCAGTACCAATACACTGCATGAACTATTTCATTTCCTTCTCCTGTAAAGTTCAATTCTGTTATTCTGCTATGTTCAATCAAACGTATTATTTACTGAGAGAGTGAGTGAGTGTGTGCGAGTGAGTGAGATTAACTGGAAAACTGTGGTTACGCAAGTCTGGAATTAGCTATAAATACTGGGAGTTTATGGGGTTACAAATACAGGATTTATGACAATATTGTCCCAGCTCTTTTTGCAACACTCTCTCTTCAGCAACTTCCAAGGAAGCGCTCTAAAAAGTAGCTGACACTGGATCGAATGGGCCACACACACACACACACACACACACACACACACACACACACACACACACACAGAGAGAGAGAGAGAGAGAGAGAGAGAGCAATCCACCCAGACTGGAACAACTACAATTTCTTATTTTAGAAACATGAAGTGCCAGTAAGCAGCTGAACAACATGCTGGCCTCGCCCGCCTGCCATCTTCCTGTTTCTTGTTGTTCTTTATCACCTGCACTTTGGCATTATACGCATTCTTCAAATACATATATTCAAAATAGGACCAGCGAGCTACATGACCAAAGCACACTCCAGAAGATAATCTGTTTCCTGTTTCTAGCCCAGAATTAAAATGTTGACCCAGTAATTAACCTCACTTTTCTTATGAATTTAACGTCAGGTCAAGATCAAGATACATACATACTAGTATGTATCTTGATCTACCAGTATTTATTTTTCCACAGCTGGAAGACACAAGAAAAAACAGCATCTCGAAAAAGCTAAATATTTTGTTGCTGTGAAATAAACATGTAAAATCAGCCTGAAGTCGTTTATTTTGTGGTAATGACTATACACACATTCTCGTGCTTATTACATGGCTACATACCGATGAAACTAAGAAATATAAATAAAGAAATATCAGACCGCTGGATACCGTAACTGACCAATCAGAATTAGGCATGCATAAAACTGTGTAACACATGGGCCATTTTCAAAAAAATGCACACAGTAACAGCAACGACAGCCTTTTACGCTTTAAGCTGAAAACAATAACTAAAGATAGATATGAATTTCATTATTTGTGAGGTTTTTTTTCATCTATTTTCATTACCAAGCACATACAAGTAATTTTCCTGCTGGTTTGGGAGTCGAACCAGCAACCCTTTAGCCACAAACCCGCTTCTCTAACCATTAAGCCATGGTTATTTTTCTCATCTCCAACTCATCTACAGAGTGAAGACATCATGGTAAAATGCATCAGAGACAGGGCTTGCTTGATCTGCTCTTAACTCAGACTGTGGCCAAGTCAGGTTTACATGAGATGAAGTATAGGCGAAAAGAAAACATATACAAGACAAAACTGATTATTATTATTATCGATATTTCAATAGTCCAGCCTGAAAGACTGCATTATAAAAGCCATTACAAAATCTGATATTATGGCCAAAAGTGTACACTTGTTAGTATTTCTCCTGCTATTATCTAACTACATATAAAAAGAAATTATAAAAAACTAAGTGAAGCCATGAGTACTGAGCAGTGAACTACAACAGAATCAGACTAGTGTGACCGTACACATGACAACTAAGCCAAAAATAGAAAGTTGTTTAGTTTATTTCTAATTATACAGTCAATATTTATGTGGACTATTTCTAAAATGGATACTCCTCACCCCCACAAAAAAACGATACTCATGATATTATTACATATTTACCTGCAAAACAGGACTTGTTACTTAAATAACAAGAAACTACAAAAAACTGTGTTTAAACATTCATATGTGTTATGACGAAACCAAAACTAGTGTGTGAACCATTTGACAAAATTTATCAGCAATATTTAAACATGATCTCCAAACCAACAGTGAGGGACTCACCTGAGGGCAGACGAGCTGCAGCAGCGCTGTGTTGACAGGCAGCAGCTCGATGTCGGTGCTAATGGTGGTCTGGTCGAAAGGGCAGGCTTTGCGGTGCAGCTTGTTCAGGCACATCTTGCAGACGGTGTGACCGCAACCCAGACTGATGGGCTTGCGCACGTTCTCTTCGAACGTCTGTGTGCAGATGGGACACAACAGAAACTCGGTCCATTGTGGGGCTTGTACGGGCATCGTTGACCCAAAAAAGACGCCTCCGATGCGACGCTCAGATATCTAAGCTCTCACAGATGTGGGTATGCTTTGTTAAAAATAAAAAGATTCCAAGTGTTGTATAGATTCCACAGGAATCAAAAACTTTCTTCTGAATGGTGGTTTTAAATATCTTCATGCATCGTGGATGTGTAGCACACAGTGCTGAATACATAACCTGCAAGAAAGAGTTGAAGAAATGGTAAAAGTTGTACAAAACCAGTCAAGCACTGAAAGCATAAAGCTAAAGTACTTTAGTGATGTGTCTGCTAAAAAAAAAGCTCTCAGACACAGCTGTAGTATCTCACTGATCCTTTTAGTCTACAGAGAGTTTTAATGACTGACACACACACACACACAATGGCTTTCATTCTAACTGTTTAAATGGAAACGAAAAGGAGGGGATTTTGAGTGACTAATCAAGGTGCTGCTTGCTCTGGCCTGTTGCAAAAGGAAATAGCAAGAAGAGGAGGTTAAGCAAAAAACATTAAAGGTTTTCCTCTTTGAATCATCAGTCAATTATCAGGAGGAGCTGTACTGCACAGCGTGCTATAATTAGTAACTCATGTGAGATAAAAAACAAGAGAGTTATACAAGACTAAAGAGTTTCAGAAAGTGACACAAGAGTAAAAACACCACAGAACAGAAAATGACGAATGAACTGAAAAAAAAACCCATTAAAAATACGTTTTACCTTGAGAGAAAAGCTCTTTCAGCTCAACATGCTGCATATGCGTAGCTTCCAGCAATCACAATCTAAATGCCCTTTTTAAACATTTTTTTTTTAAATAAACCCTCTTCAAGAAAACACCACAGGCTAAAAGAATACATCTGCAGTCTTCACAGCTCCATGTGCTATATTCAAATGAGTTCTGGTAAGCTCGTCATGCCTCTGTGGGCCTTACAAACACAGACCTGAGAAACTTCCTCTTTCTGCTCTTACGGGCTGCGGCCACGCTCAATCACACCTTGCTCTCACCTGCACCGGTACAGGAGGAGTTGCCTCATAAATAAAATTATATCTGTCAGAGTAGTAGTTGGAGGCAGCTATGTTGGTTTAATTATTTTATTACTGTTCCGGACACTTGGGAACTCTGTTGTCATCCTGATAAGGCGTATATGGCAGTGAAAACTTCACTAGAAAATGACCCCCCCCAAACACACACACACTGTTGTGCAAATGGGTAAGCAAGATGAATTTTTTTCATCTCCTCCACTTCATGTGTGCTAATCTAAAAGTGCACTGTAATGATGAGAGGGAAATACCACCAAAAGCTTCAGGGCAGACACTGAGGTTAAACAAAAAAAAACTCGTGTTAGGTTAAATAAAGCACTCCTGAGTGAACACAGCTCACTGGGAATGGCATGACTCACAATGGCATCACTCAAACACGTGGCTCCCCACACATTTATTTAGTTCCTGCAGTGGTTTATTTCGCACGCCCTGAAAGCAACAGTCAAAGACAGGGAAAGTACATTCATTTAAAAACTGATATACTGAATAGAATTTGCACTGAACTGGAGGTGAAGGTAAAATTAACTGTGTCGTCTTGTCTGATGCTATCCTCATGGCTGAGGGTCGTCAAGTTCTCTTTGCAGGTTTTTTGTTTTTAACAGGGTAGGTTCCCAGGCCTTTTCCCTGACCCTCCAAAGCATCCCATCAAACTCACCACACCTGATCTTGCTTAGCTTCTTTTAAATGGCCGGTGTCATTGTTGTTTAAAGAAAATAGCCTAAATACCATATATGGTGTTATCAAACACGACAATCATTTATATATACTGAAATTTGGTTTATGAAAGATACTAGACATGAACTGGGTTCATACATTAAGTTTGTTAAAAGTTTGCAAAGTCCATGCTGCAATTCCTTTTCTTCTGCTCCATATTGGGCTCAAATGCTCTCAACTCCATTTAATTTACAAGCTGAAAGGCTATGTAACAAATATTGACAGGTATTTTGAACATTCATGACATATTACAATAACTTTTAGCCAACTAAATATGGCCAAAATCATCATGGCATTAACCGATCATTAAAAAAAAAAAAACTTAAAGAAATACTTTGTGTGTGTTTGTGTGTGTGTGTGTGTGTGTGTGTGTGTGTGTGTGTGTGTGTGCAAAATGAACATAAAAAAAGGTAGCAAAAAAATCCCCTCAAGTTCTTTTTCTTACAAAATATTTTAGAAAATAACATTGCTGTTAAAAGCTGAAAGAAACAGCAGCTGTGGCGAAACGCAGTTCAGAGCCCAATAGAAAGAAAACCAGAGTAGCGTGAGACAGTGCAGCGCAGCACAATCACTAGAACATTGTTTGGTTAAGTTGTGGTTAAAAAAAAAAAGGATGTGATCAGCTGTAATAGAGGATAACAAACAAACAGAAACGGTCGCAGTGTAACATGTAGGTAAGTCTGCTGGGCTTTTACACCCGAGCCTAGTGGCTCATCAGGCTGGTGCTTATCCCCGGGTTCTGTTGCGTGAAGCGACTAGGAGTTCAACTACGCTAGTCCATCGCAGGTTACCTTCCCAGTATTTTTACTGAGAAACACTGTTAAGTGCTGTGACTTAAATCGAGTACAGACAGACGGTGGGGAGAAATGAAAATTATTAAAAATCACTAGAATAATTAGAAACGTAATCGGGTGGGAAAATGAATGAAACCAATAACAGAGAAATGTGTTTTATGGTAATGTCAGAGTTGATATTAGGGGTGTTGAGTAACTGAATAAGGAGTTCTCTAAAAAAATTATAAAAAATAAAAACATTTGTACTTTGTAAAGGAATAAGTCCTTTTGTAATTGACATTAAAGTGTTTTTATTTGTGTTTTTGTTAGCTAACAGGCAAAGGCTTGAGGCGTGGGGTGGTTCACGTGTAGTGCTGTATAAATAAAACAAGGCTACTTCAGTAACATACTTTTGGATTGAAAGCTCATATCTGTGTTTGATTTTATTTAGCATCTAAATGAACCTGTTTATCTTCCACAATGTATATCCGGGCACCTAATCTTAGGGACAGGCTTTTTTTCTGTTGGAAGGTGGGTACTAGGGGAGCCTATCACAGATTGAGCACTAAATAGGAAAATATTTACACAGCAACTAATGTAAAAATTCTATGCATACAAAATTTTTTAATTATTTCTATTTTTAAATTAATCAATAAAATCAGTTTATCACCCAGCTCTAATAGAAGAGACGTGTTTTAAAATTTGCACAGAAAATTGCATAGATAATTAAACAATATGCCCTAATGTCTAATATTAAAAATAAAAAATGTTTAATTAAAAACAAATTTCTTAATAGCTGTAAGAAAAATTATAAAATTCTGTGGCCAGAAATGTAAATAAAATAAATAAATGTATTAAAAATCAGAAAAAAGACTGCACACTGCTCTGGGGGTGAGGTCACTGCAGACCTCAACACCCCCACGAAATTAATAAAATATCTCAAATTAGACAGCAACATCTGCATACATTATCTACGCCACTTATACACCAGGGTCTCAAGCGAAGCTAAAGCGATGAGGCAAAACGAAGTGTTGCCCTGACTCGTTTGCCTATACCAAATAAACTATTCTAATGTCTGACAATATTACAAATAAAAACTATAATCTGGGACACAATTAAATAAATGATGAAGCATAATGGATGTTTTTCTATTGCCACATGATATACATTATATTGCTCAGCCCAAATGAATGTATAACGTGATGTATCAACAAATTCAAGATAACAACGCATTGACATGATCGACTCGTTCGAAAAAAGATTTAGATTCTACATTATATAAAAATCTCTTGAAATCAGAGCACTAAAATGTGCATTAACACTTTCAGTAAAGCCAGCATTCATCTTACTGTGCGATTATCATGTTTCTCAGCATCGATGCAAACGAACTTCAGATAAACTAAAATATACTGCTTCTAGAACTAACCAGTTAAAGACAACTTTAACAAATGCAGTAATTTGTGTGCAATCATGACATGCTCAGTCTTGTACTACCTTCACTGACATATGGGCAGCCGTGAAAACTGGGTTAAGGACAGAAAGGTTGCCTGAACAATCCCATGGATGGATAGAACGAATATGTGGGTGCGGAGGGAATGAACTACGCTTGTCCCTTCCCCTCAACACACCAAACCACAAACTGCTCCAGGTATGTACGTGTGCGCTCTCTCTGCTTTGGATGAGTTAAATCCAGAGCCTAATTTCCACTTGTGAATTAATAAAGTATCTTAACTTACAGATGAATGAACAAAAACAAAGAAATATAGCTGCCTTTACTAGCTATAAAACTCACCAGAGCAAGCAACAGTTCTGCTTCCTTCCAAGCTTTATTTGTCTTTATGATGTCTCTGTACACATTTAATGAGAAACCATATATGCTTAAGACAAACTAAAGTCCGGGCAAAAATGTTGAGCATGTCACACAGCAAAGATGACAGCCAGCTGCTATCTAGCATGCATGTTCTGCACCTGCATGAGAGGAAATACTTCTCCAAGTGGCGACTGTCTGTATTCGTCATTCCGTAGAGACACTGGAATGAACATGAAGATTAAAACTGTAAACAAAGCATTGTTTGCTTCTCATTTTTACATATCTCTTGTCGATCGAGAGGTTAATAAGAAGCTGGCGTTATCACAGACGGCTGCTGCTACTTGCGTTTCTTCCTTGTTTCCTTCGTTTGGTTTCAACAGTCTTTGATATTCTTCACTAAAACTGAAGTCAATTAGAGTGATTTCTTCCAGTCACCTACTTGCCATCAAATTCAACTTTAATCAGCTCAAAAAAGGCACTTCTGGTGGTCTGCCAAGTGGCAACATTCTACTTATCTGTGAATAAAAACTCCACACTGGTATGCACATTGAAGGCACTATGAAATGAAATAAATAAATAGTAGCAGCAGAGTGAACATAAACTAGAATGTCAATGTAAGTAAAGTGCAGCAGTGTAAGACAGTCATAGTGTCTGAGGTTTCATTGTCCTTTTACAGAGAACTGATGTCTGTGAGATTTGGGGGGGTTTGGTGTGACTGCGAGGGAGTGGAGGGTGAAGGGGTGATGGCTTTCACAGATCTGGTGAAAAAGCCATTTGTGAGTCTGGTATATAAGTGGTATTAAACTAAGTACAGTGGTGTATCCATTATGTCTACTATGTTAAAATGAAGGCCTATGGAAAATATAAACTCACCAGTGAAAAAATGCAGGCCAAAAACGTAATTATAAGGTGATTTGGGGGCAGCCGTATCCTAATGGTTAGAGAAGCGACTATGGGACCAAAAGGTTGCTGGTTCGATTGCCAAACCAGCAGGAAAAATGTTTGTTTCTCCCACAAACATGGGGGGCAGGTTCCCACTGCCAGTCACATGACTGAGACCCAAATTATCGACTGTGAGATACTAGAAATACTGGAAATTACGGGGGAGTGCGCTCATTGGATTTTACTTCATTGACCTAGTTCAAGTTGTTAATATAACCAACCCGTGGTAAAAAATTTTTTTTAAATCTGGCAGAAAAGTCCAAAATGGCAGGGAAATGCCTAAAAATCCTACTTTATCCGACAATTTTGTTTAGATCCAACAAAAGTCGGAAACTCAGGTTGGTTACCGACTGGTAACAGACACTGCACCTGATAACTCTTTACTGAATTTGCACAGGATTGAGATCTCAATTCTAATGCAGCTGAAATACTGACTACAAAAAATAAATAAATAAAAAGCCACTTGTTGCTGGCTAACACTTAGACTTTATACTCTATCTTTAACAAGTACTCATACAAAGGATCCTCACACCTGACTCATGCACACACCTCACTGTTCACAATAATTAACATGTTTACACCTACAACCTCCCAACCCTGTTCTTGGATTAAAAAAAAAAAACTCCGACATACACAGTTTAATATTTTCTCAGCTCTGACACACCTGTTTATCAGGCAATTAACAGCACGTCTGAGGTGAAGTCAGGAATGTCATTGGGATATTTCAAAATAAGTAAATTTTTCAACTAATGCGTAGCACCCACAACCAGAGGGGAAGGGTTTGGGTCAGACCTTTTGCTATTTTTAGGGTAGAAATAGTCCAATCAGGTGAACATTTACACTCAAAATTCCTCATGTACTGTATAAACAGTTTATAACCTTTTGAGCACTTCAAAGTAATGATTTACAAAGCATTATAAATAATGAAACAGTACACATTTTAACTCTTTCTATACTATATAATATATACTATATAATAATTGAAATATTAGATTCTATCGATCATCAGATTCGAAAAATAAATAAATAAAATTTACAGATTTTGTTTTTGATACAAATTGAAAAAAAAAAAAACATTAGGCCTAGACTAAATTACCTTCTTTCTTATGGTCTAATCTCCCTATATGTGCTTTGCAATTGACCATGGAAGTCAGTCATTTACGCTCCCGGACTGCAATACCATTGGCTGCTTGCAAGTAAAACGGACTTACCCCATACGTGGTGTCTTGTTTTTGCGTTTCTTCTTACCGTTGACAAATAAACTTGCTGGGTAGTAGATAATTGGACAGTTGCTCGTACAATTGTCTAGCATGTTCTTTTGCCTTGATGTGGTCTATGAGTGACTGGCACCCTTATTTTGTCTTATTTTCGCCTCATTCTGTCTCCTCCTCGCATAACATACATCTTGCTTTACCGGCCACATCAAGCTTCTGAATTCTCCGACTGTAGTGGTTAACTCATGGCTGTCATGAGAAATGTTCATAGGTTTCACCAACCACTTCCTTACTCTGGCACTCACTGCCCACCTCTCTAGCCCTGTTTTCTTGCTTCCTGTCAATAATCTTCACCTTAACAAAAGTTTAATATCAAATCAAAGTTATGTGTTCCTGCGACTTTGCAAATGGTGGCATGTGTGGCCTCTCCATATAGACCGAAATTGGTCCATATCGGCAAGTCAAGCGAAAGCGTGCAAGCCACCATCTTAAAGCGGTGCGAGTTAAGAGCAAGTCTCAGCTGTCAACTGTTTGTGTGATATAACTTTCATGATAGAATTCTGATAGTTCATTAAGTAAAGCAGCTTTCAGTAAGGGAATTCTTTGCGGATCTGAGACCAAATGACATGCCTGGTTCAAATGTGTGAGCAATAAAAGCTAAATTGCGTAGGACAAATCCAACACCAGGGGCCCCATGTACAAAGACTTGCGTGGAATTCTTACTGAAAAATGGCGTACGCACAAAAAACTCAGATGTATGAATCTGTGCGAACGCATTAATCCAGGCACATTTCCTTTGAACATCCGAATCCACGTGGAATTGAGCGCACATGTAGGAGTACCCGACCCCTCCCTGTCCACGCCCACATTTAAATATGCAAATCATATT
>JAOUQZ010000004.1:12449856-12465141 GCA_028564935.1 Neosilurus hyrtlii
ACACACACACACACACACACACACACACACACACACACACACACACACACACACACACACACACACACATACACATACACAGTGCAAATACAAGGACATCAATAAATAAGTTTTTATTATAAACAACATATTTTCATTAGTAACTGTGAAACTGAAGTGTTAAGCATTAAGTTATTAAACATTTGATATTTAACAGATTAACTGGGCGATAATGATAAGTGTAGCAGTGCTAATAACTGATACTATCTGTACAATTAAAACCAGTATTATAAAAATTAATCAGCAATTGCTGGAAATACATTCTGTGGAATATGTTCCTATTTGTTAATTTATTATGTACAATACATAATGTAAAACTTTATCGTTCTTGCAACTCTGCTTCTCTAATCATTCAAAGAAGTGCACTGTAATTAGATTTGCATTTATTTTTAGAACAGTATACCATCTACTGAGGAGAGCAGCATGCACAGAAATACACCAGCTAGCACTGGTGCACAAAAAACTTGACTAATACTTAATATCTAGAGTCAGTTCTTCTCCGCCTGCACGTTGCCACTATATGATTCATTGCCTAACTCCATTACAATTTATTATTGGTTTTTTTTTTTTTTTTTAATCTTTCATTAATAAACATCTGCCAGCTCTCTGATTATGATCTAATTTTTGTTAAGGTCGGATAAAAATTTTTGCTGCAGTTCAGAGTTATTCGACTTCTCAAAAGTTAATTGGTCTAAATAGACACTCCGCAACCATGTCTGACAAACCCAATCTTGAGGAGGTCACCAGCTTTAACAAGAGCAAGCTGAAGAAGACTGAGACTCAGGGGAAGAACCCACTCCCATATAAAGAAACCATCGAACAGGAGAAGCAGGCAGCATAGTGAAGACCCCAAGCTGGAAAACCTTGACCTCTCTGTTCTTTCAAACTTCAGGGTTATTTCTAAGCTGCCTTTCTGAGTTTTCTCCAGGTATTCTGGTTTCCTCCAACAGTTCAAAGACAAGTATATTAGGCTAATTGGCTGTTCCAAATTGCCCCTCGGTGTGAGTGTGGATATAGTGTCTGTTGGTTCACCCTGCAATGAACTGACTGACAAAAAAATTGAATGAGAAAATACTTTTTATTCAGTTGCAAAAAATGTTGTTAATTATAAGAAACATGATACATGGGACTGTGGTGGCTCAGTCGTAGGGTGCTGGCTTACTGATCTGAAAGTCGGGGGCTCAAGGCCCACTATCACCAAGTTGTCACTGCTGTACCCCCAGTGCAGCTACCTGGGTTATCAAAGGCCAGCCATGTCTCTCACTGTCTATGGTGAGAGACATGTAAAAGAACCATTGATGTCGATCAAAAGAGTAGGCCATTGGGTTGCACTCAGCTTGTTTCTGCCCATTTTTGGCCTGGCGAGCAGTCCGGGGTGTACTCTGCCCCGAGTCGGCTGACATGGACACCAGCCTCCCCATGACACTGATTAGGTTTCAGCGGTTCAGAAAATGAATGAATGATGACGATACATAAAAACTTTAAGTCTGGGGTTTACATTGTTAAAGCACTGAAACTGCTCTCTTAAGAGGTTTTGATGATTTGATTTTACCTGTTGATTCAGGAAACTCCATACCACCCTGGTACTTTTATATCTAATAGCTGATTTCACCAGTGTCAATTATTCAATCTTTTTGGCATAATGGAAAATTATGTAGGTATTAAAGGTGCAGCACTTAGGTTGTTTCTGTCCCACCTACCTATCTGACAGGAGTTCTTCTGATCACCAGGGTGACTACTCCTTTGGGAATGCCCTGCATACATGTGGTGTCCCTTAAGGTTTCTTTCTTTAATCTTCTTTTTTCCATATCTGCTGCTCCTGACATAAATTTTTGATAATTATAATGTATCTTTCCACTGATTCATAGACAATGTTCAGATCTGCTTGCCCCTAAACCTAAAAGATGTGCTCACTGCAGTTACTGCTCACTTGTCTAATTGATATTAAGTCATAGGTGAGTTTAAATTTTGTGAGGATAAATGAAAATAAGACTAAAGATATATTTTATTGGACATCCTGAACTGCAGGAGATGCACACTGTTGGCCCTTAAGCATCTAACATTCACTCCTCTGTAAACAACCTTGGTTTTTATTTTGAGAGTGTTTTTATATGTGACAAGCTGATTTTGTCTGTTGTTCAGTCCAGCTTCTTTCAGTTGAGACTTACAGCAAAGCCTCAGGCATATCTCCCTCTTGATATTTTAGAGAGGTTGATGCATGCCTTTGTCTCAGCTTGTATTGTAATACTTTGTATGTGGGCTTAGACCAGTCAGCCATTAAACACCTGCAACTGAAAGAAAAAGGGAGGAGAAAAGAAGGAACCCCATTACACAGGTACTTGGCTTCCTCCACTGGCTCCCTATTCATTGCAGGATTGATTTAAAAATATGGCACTTAATGGACTAGCACTGCCTTACCGAGCTGAACTTTATGTTCACACTCCAGTTAGAGGGCTGAGGTCAGCCAATCAAATGTTCCTAGATGTGCCTAAAACCAGGCTCAAAATCAGAGGTAATCGAGCTATTGCAGTAGCTGCCCCTAACTTGTGGAACAATATACCACCTTGTAATAAATCTGCCCCTAATCTTGAACATTTTAAAATACCATTAACTACTTATCTCTTTTTGTAAACCTCATTTCAATTTGAAAATGATATTTTCCTGACAAACTTTAATTACATTTATACTGTAATATGATATATAATTTATTACCATTTTTATTCTTATGTTGTATTATTTGTTGCTATTTTCCTAATATACCCTTTTCACTTTGTGAATTACTTTCTGAAGTACTTTGGTCAAACGTTTTGTTTGTTTTAAATAAATAAAGTTGATCTGACATTCTGTGTGGAGTTTTCATGGGTTTCCTCTGTTTCCTACTATAGTCCAAAAGCAGGCTAAGTTAGCTGGCTACTTTAAATTGCCCATGGGTGTAAATTTGAGTTTGAATAGTTGTTTTTCTCCACGTTATTCCTACAATCGTTTGGCAACAGCTCCACTGCATACCCTGCATCTAACCCAGTGTCTCTTGGCATTAGCTCCAGCTCCCTGTGAGCCTAATGGATAAGCAGTACATAATGGAGAGATGGCTGGACCAACTCTTTAGTATCAGGGTAGACCCCCACTACTCCTGTGAAGTGTTATGACCTACAAAGAGCTGTACTTTTCAATAGCAAGAATCAGTACTCTTGTGTCCATCTTTTCTCAGATAGATCAACCTGATACTGTATCTGTTTCCACATTTCTGTCGCCAGACATTTGAAAAAGATAGATGGCCTAAGGATCAAGTTGTTCATCGGACACAGTGCAAAATCCCAGACTATTGAGAACCACCTTCACTTTTCTATAATGAATTTGTAAACTTTCATTATTAGTAATCTAATATGGAAAGGACTTGTCTTACCGTACGAAATTGTCTCTCCTATGAGCTGCAAGAAAATTAAAGCTCCTCTGAATTTTTTCTGTAGCATGGCCTTTTCATTTTTATCATAGTTCCCATGATTTAGTTATGTATGGGATCTTTATGTCAGGGTCCTCCCATGAAGCCATGCCTGGGGGAGGGGCTCCAGGGCAAGCACATGGTGGTTCGGCTTCTGCCCATGGAGCCCGGCCAGGCTTAGCCCGAAAAGAATTAACTCAGAATTAACTCAGAGCTCAAAATTAAAATAAACTTATTTAGATAAAAAGAATACAATGATTCACAATTATTTTATTTGCAATAGAACTTAAAAAACATATAAAAAGTTAAAACCAAGATATTTCACTATTTCATGAAAACTATTAGCTTGTTTTAAATTTGATGGCAGCACAATCTCTCCCAAAAGCTGAGATGAGGCAACAAAAGCCTGAAAAAGTAAGTGGTACTAAAAAAAGCTAATTGGATAATTGGCAACAGATCAATAACATGATTTGATATAAAAAGAGCATCTGGGCAGAGGTTCACCAATATACAAAAAAATGCCTCTACAAATTGTGCGACAATCTAATTTTTTCAGTAATATTATCAAAGGATTCCAAAAATCTAGAGAAATCTCTGGACTAGGCTAAATGTTGATAATGTGCATGCATAAAATTTTTTGACGTATGCCAACAAGCAGCCCATGAGCTATGAAGATGCTCCGTATGCATTCTGTCTGAGGCTGGTGAAAAGTTGGAACTAGGAGACCAGGGGCCTCATGTACAAAGACTTGCGTGAAATTCTTACTGAAAAATGGCGTACGCCTAAATCCAGAAAACGTCGTACGCACAAAAAAATTCAGATGTATGAATCTGTGCGAACGCATGAATCCAGGCACATTTCCTTTGAACATCCGAATCTACGTGGAATTGAGCGCACACGTAGGAGTACCCGACCCCTCCGTGTCCACGCCCACATTTAAATATGCAAATCATATTTAAATGAACCATCCACCGGAGATTCCCGTCTGAAAACGCTTATAATATGAGGAAGACGGGGAGGCGCGCAAGAATGTAGTGTTTGGCACGCTGTCCTCCAGTATTAACAACAAACGCAGGAGATCTGAGTGGGAGAGAGTGTGAGGCCGTGCTGTGGGGTCAGAAAGGCGAACACACACGGAGTTAAAAAAGAAGTAGTCAGACTTTAAGGTAGCCGTTAAGCAGTGGACGGGCTGCCCACCACCAAAGTCTGACCCAATCCGGCGGGGAGAGAGAAGAGGAGGACCTCACCCCGCTTGAGTAGAGAGTCGCCGCAGTCATGGGTGACGCTGCTCTTTCAGTGTGGGGTGGGGGCGCATGGGGGTCTCTGATCACCCCCAAACTCACAGCCCTGTAAGATAGAGGTTCATGTGGAAATGTGTGCATGTTCTTTTGTTTGGCAAATTTAAACATGCCAGTACAAGGAAGAGGATATCCAAGACTTTGACTCATGTTTAAGTGCAATTTATTTATTTTTTAAAACAGACAGTGAGACGGAGGACCCGAAGCCACAGACTCGGGGGAATCCTGCTGCCCGGGAAAGTGCGTACGCAACGTTTTTGTGCGTACGTACCCTTTGTACATGAGGCCCCAGAACTGGGAACCTGGGAATCACTGAATCCACTCATATACTCGAGTCGACTCTTGTATGTCGAGCAAAAAGAGTCGATTCATTAACGAATGGTACATCAATGCTCTGTATATCATGTCATGCCCCTGAATCTCGCTCTAGTGTTTCTGGATATTTCCAAATACCAATCTGAAGACAGGTTTTGTCCATGCTTGTGGAGTCTCTGTATTATAGCAGCAGTGTGATTACTAAACCACAAGTGTGCGTAATGCAGGTGGAATCCAGATCAGAAAAACACACACACCGTGTTAGCTCATGTGGCTATGCTAGCCGAACCTAGACAAAGCCAGGGCTGGGAAACAGCCCAATTAAAAATAACAATAATCACACGTCCAGTGCATTTCATACACACATCAAAGCCTGTACAGCTGATCATTCAGCTACTTCAATATTACAGCAGTTTTCTGTCCAAATACTGTAAGATTAAATTAATCCACACCACAGGGGTGTAAACTAGAGAAAATGAACAATACAAGTTATCAAGGCCACTTCGTTAGCCACATCTGGTCAGCTCAAAAGCTGAATAAAAAACAAATACATTTCATATAAACAGTTTTTTTTTAACAAAATTACATCATATACTATTATATCCCTAAAATTAAACGTGAATTAAGACTGAATATTAACTAACACTCAGCGCTTTACGAAGTAAAATACTTGGATTAAATCATTTACTTTAAAGGGGATGTATTACTGCTTTCTCGTTGTTGTTGTTTTTCCTCCCTCAAAAAGACAAACACGGATTGCTTTCATAATCTGATCTCTCCTTTTCAAGGAGCAGCCAGATGTTTGTTATTTATTTAAGATTGCTTGTTTATTTCTTTCCCCTACTCTAAAATAACACACTGAGCTACCACCATCTTTTTAAACCTTTCGACTCGCATGTTAAACATCAATATTTTAGCATAAACGATTGATTTCAGCTACTCGTGAAAGGATCTTATCTATTTTTCAAAATGGCTTTTCAACCCACCTGCAATAAACTTAGCCTGTTAGCACTGCTAACAAAGTTAACCCATATAAGAAAAAGCCAAAAACACAAAACCAGCCTGAAAACTTCAACACCAAGGTCTATTGTATTAATACTAAATTAATCATCTATAAAATGTTTATTATAAATATTACCCAAATCGCCGTGTTTACACTGACCCACCTCAGCTTATCGAATGTTAGCATCGTGCTAGCGTCAGCTAGCCTCATACAGATGACTGATTTTCAGTAATAGACCGAGTTTAACATTCACATCATCCTTTACCTAGAGCTATTACAGACTCATTATGTATAATATTCCAAGAAATTTGATTTGACTAAATAAAAGTAAACAGTAAGCAAATGAGCTAACTGTTAAAACGCGTCTAAACAGCTAGCTAGCAACAGTACGCACTAGCTAGAAAGCTAGCTAACTGGGTAGCTAGCTAGCAGAGCCTTGACCTTAAAACAAATAATAAAACCATGTATTGGTAAGGAAAGGGGAGTAAATATGTATATACTCACAATATCTGTCTAAACCGTACCATTCTTTAGCGGTCTCTAGAGAAAGAAAACGATTCAATTTCAATCGCCATCTCGACGGGGATGTGCGCGCGCTACAGCAAGGCAACATCAGCTTGACTAGAACTACAGACAAGGAGCCGGAATGCGCATGCGCACTTCTACTACTTTTAAGTCTCACATACATGGTGTTATGTGTTTATTCACAAATACATGTGGTGTTTACATGAATTAGGTGACATTTTGATGCAGTGGGTAGCAGTGTTATACAGACTGATGACCTGCCCAGGGTTGACCCAAAATGTCTCTCGCCCAAAATCACCTGAGTCTGGCTCCAGCTACCTCATAAGCAGTACAAGCACCTATAATCTAATTTTTTTTCATTTGATGTCTCCTTTTTTCTTTAAAAAAAGTTTACATTTGAATTGGCATGTACTCCACACATCGGTGTAAAACATGACTATTCAAAACTACTGCAATGAACTCTGAATGGAAGTGAAAAATCATAAGAAATTACTGACCTTTTGTATCAAAGTGACACATTTGCTGAAGCTTAATGGTATATGGGGAAAAAAGGAATCCATGTCAATATGTTATAACAAGAAAACAATTGTACTACTGTAACACATCACATTTACATCGACAGGAACGTCCCAATAGGTCTGATGCCAACGTCCAAGTAGATAACGGGAAGTTCGTCTTCAAGTTAAACAGAGCACACATGTGCCTGGAAACTCGAGAGAGGCAAGTTATTAAATACAATTTTATCCAGTAATGACATGACAGTAGCAATGTTATTAGTAGTATTGGCATAAACATATTCAAGTAACTTGACATAACCTCACGTTAGGCCCCATTATACAACAATAAAGATCTTACATTATTTATGCCAGCTGGGGCCATGCGAAAGATCAGTGAACACACGTTCGCTCCACCAGTCATTTGAGTTAGAGTTTTGGATTAAATGCTTTCATTTAAACAGGTTAATATGTTTTAATAAGATATTACCCATAAGATTTGATTTTAAAGGAAGCAACATGAAAATACATCAGACAAATGTGATCAAATCATTTATTTGGGATTTTACATAAAAAAAACATTTATTATGCATGCATTTATTAAAGATATCAAGAAAGACAGAATAAACTTCTCAGGTAAAAAGGGGGAATAATGCTGTCCTCAAGGTTCTTTAATTCATAAAATGAAAAGCATCGTATTCTCTAAACAAGAAAATACAACCATAATATCACAATAAAAAAGAAAGTATTTCACACTGTACAAAAGTAGGACATTTCAACTAATTCGTGCATACAAAACATATGTTTTACAGGACACACATACACCATTCCCTAATTGCATTATTATAATAAAGTTATGATATAAACAAGTACAGTACAGTAGATGTACATTTTGAAGGAATGCACAAGAAAAAGATAAAAACAATCCCTGATCGTTTCATGTCCTGCTTTGAGAGTTTAAAAAAAACGTTTTAAAAAAGTTTTGGGAGCTGTCGCAACCTGCTGAGATCCAGAAAATTCCCGACAGAGCCTTGAGTTTCTGGGAGCGATGTGAGTCTCTGATTGTCAGATAATGAGGACCGGCGCTGAGGTCGAGGTTGAGGAAGTACATGTTTTGGGCTGTTCTCTTTCTCTGGGCTAGTCTTTGTGTTTACAAGAAGCTGCATTTTAGGTCGTAAGTCTCGTATTAGCTGGCTTTGAGACTCTCGAGGGGAGAGAAGTCGCTCAGGCTGCTTGTCACTTACATTTTTAAGAATTAAACCAGTTTGTTTTTCTCGCTCTACATTTTCTGACGTGTTGAGCTGCAGGGAGCAGCCGAGTGCAGAATCAGCCTGTACTCTCTGTGCTGTCTCACCAGTGTCATCCTCTTCCTCTTCACTGCTGCTGCCTCCACTTTCTATCAGGCCGTATTTCTTCATGTATTTGCAGGTAGCCAGTGACATGTTGCTGGAGGACAGGATGCTCAGTCCTGTGCTGTTGTTCTCTAATGCAGCCTTTCCTAACAGTAATGCACTGGGATTGGATCGAGCTCTGGGAGACTGGCTTCCCAATGACAGGCGAGATAGCTGAGAGTCGCTGAGATACTTCAGAGCGATGGCATTGGCTTCTAAACTCAGATCCACTCCACCACTCAACCCCCAGATACTGGTGCCCACTGGCTCGGATAGAGTCAGCCTCGGGATGACCGCATCGGGGTTTATACAAGCCAGCGTGCTGGAAACAAACATGATTCATCGTCAGAAAACTTTCTACAGATTAATAAAAACATTTAAATTATTCCGATTAGGTGCAATGAAGTTTCATTCATTTTCACTTAGAGTCAGAGATTTTTGAAGATCATAGAACATTTAATTTGCAAACAAGAAAATGAGTCATTTGTTAAGAGTGACATTCTGATTTTTACTTGATGTAATTCATCTCCCCTGTGGTTTTTCGTTCACACAGGAAGCAACAAGTGACCATGCAATTCAATGATTGTGCACGATACGCGTGACAAAAAGCAAAATTTTCCTCACACGACACAATGTTGGCAGGTGTTGACTTCAACTGAGTTGAACTTTCAAGCGACACAAGTCGAGCGATTACCAATAAGAGCTTAAAGATGGACAGACGTTGACTGTTGATTGGCAGATGCTTTAAATGTTTCTGTATGGAAACCATAAACATGGCTTTAAATGGCCAGCTTAACATGGAAGAGCAGCTTAGATAGAATACTTGCACTGTGATGATAATAATAATAATAATAATAATAATAATAATAAGCTATATATGATTATATGAGGTAAAATAAACTCAAACAATGTAAGATAATGATAAAAGCTCGCACGGACCCGCTGCAGGGAAGTGCGTTGCTGCTTACAGTTTCACTCAAAGATTTTTGAAACAGGAAACATGTGAGGGAGTAATATAGGCAAGGTGATCTGAGAGGTGAAGCGATTCGCCTTTCTCGCCAGGCGATGTTGCGTGTTGTTCAGCGGCGAGCATGTCACTTGTTGCTCCATGTGTCAACTTCAGTATCTTAGTGAACATGAGCCACGTGGCTCTTCCATTCATTCTAGGCTTATTCTACAAAACGCAAGAACATTTGCAATAAAAATATTTGATGATAATGTTTTTTACCTTTTGTGTGAGCTACACTGAAGGTACTGTGACATGCCGATTTTCGTTTCCGGGAAATTGTGGACGTGTTTGTCTTTCCACAGTCCACGAGTGTGCACTAGGTCCTAATAAGTTATTCAGTTTAGCAAGCCACTGATTAGCTGAATCATATGTTTAGATAATTCGAAGTTTAATTTCGTGTCACGCGAAAGGTCAGTGAATGCATGTGTTCATTCCACCAGTCATTTTTAACATTTATTTAATTTTTAAAAAATGGGCTTTTCTTCAACCACCAAATGCAATTTAATGGACTGCTGCAGTGAACAGGCAATAATAAGCGCAGAGCAGTGTAGCAGAACAGAAACACATATACGAGACTCTTCACTAGGCTAAAAGAGTTCCCTAACTAGCCTGTGGTGCAAAGAAAAAAAATTTACATACTGCATATATTTTTAAAAAATTGTAATAAAATTATTAAAATGCCTAATTTCTAACAATCCAGGGAGGGAGGATAGACATGAGTGATGTTCATCTCTGCACTGAGTCGAACTGTAAATGACTTGCAGTAAACAGGACTCAAGCTGTTTACATACATGTTTTCTCCATTTACTCATACATACACACTTATTGTGCACACACATATTCCAGGGTTTACCTTGATGTTCTTGATTTGTTCACGCTGTCTGAACTGCTTTGAGCTGTTGAAAGTTTACAACAGCCATGCACCTGTCAATCATTCCAGATTCATGTTTTGGCTCATCTCAAGAGTGAGTTGTAGGAGCATGAATGTGTGTTTGAGACAGCAATGATGTGTGATTGCAAATGAGTCGAAACTTTTTACCAGAAGGGTCAACAACACAATAGACAAGATAACTCAAAGTAGTGTACACTTATACACCAGGTGACCAGTGCAGAGCAATTTGAACAACAGTGTGAGCACCGGTTATGACAGGACACATTACAGATTAGAGCATAGGATACTTCCTGTACCTGGCACTCTCCACAGTGCTGCGGGTGGACTTTCCTGTACTGAACTCCACGTTAACGCCGAGGCTCTGCAGCTGTTTAAGCGTGGCGCTATATACCCGGTCCTCCCCTGAACCCTCAGCATTCTGCCGTCTGAGTACAGGTTTGTTTGGAGGAGAATTCCTAGGCGACAGGCTGTGACTGGGACGAGATCTCTGCACGTCTTGCTCCGTTTGTTCTTCAATTCTTTCGTCTTGGAGACGGTTTTTCACTTGACCCTGTGGAAAAAAAAAAAAAAACTTGTCAAAAACAAACAAACAAACAAAAAAAACCATCAAGCTATAATTCCAGACTTCACAAATGAGAGCAGAAGTAATTTTACCAGTAGCTCCTGATAAAATCTCTGATCAGGTATTTCTCCATTTTGAGAGGATTCTTCTGTGTCATGAGTGCGAGAGTTAGAAAACATACTCGCACTCTCTCCCAACACAGGACTCTGAAAAGAAACCACGACATCTGATGTGCTGGAAAACACGAGAAAATATTTATTAATAACAGTAAAAACAAGTGTCCATATATTGATTTACTTGATCAAAAGAAGTGCTGACAGGACACTGGAGTACACTTCATGCCTGCTCTTTATCATAAAAGCACCCCCATGATGCCTGTCTGGATTGTTTGTATGAACAAATATCTTAACACATCACTAACTGCCATTTGACTGGTTGCCGGTAAAGACAAAGCAGTAACATCGCCAGCACCTTTGTGTAAAATTTACATAAAAGTTTACACCAAATTCAAAATGCTCTCAGCGGCGGCACAAAAGGTGCACTGGACAGGAAAAAAAAATGCTGCTGGATGTAGGGCTTTTTCTTTAGGTGGCTATATCCAGTGGTGCAAGCAATCTCCTCAGTGGGAACAAATGAAAAAAAAAAATGCTGCTGGATGTAGGGCTTTTTCTTTAGGTGGCTGTATCCAGTGGTGCAAGCAATCTCCTCAGTGGGAACAAATGAAAAAAAAAAAATGCTGGTGCTCAGAAAAAAGATCTACTTTGAACAACTGTCTATAAATGTATATAAAAATAAAGCAAAGTAGAGAGGCACTCGTAGAGTGCAAGGTACCCCTGTCATTATGGTGACAAGTGCATTGATTAACTTTCAAAAATCTGGGAAAGGCTGCAGGTTTCACTATTACAACCTGGTATACTAATAATAAAAGATCTCCCCCTAGTGGGTATCTGATAAACATTCATTCACACATCATTTGCACTTACTGACCTTAACAGATTTTTTTTCAATATGATGATATGGGAACCAAAATTGAATTTTGTTACTTGTACCAAAACCTTCTGTAGGAAAAAAAAATGAAATGAAAATCCATGAATAGTTTAAAGTTATACAGCCCACAAACAAAAACAAAAACAAAAAAAGCAAACGGTCACTCGAGTTATCAGTGGTCGGGTCGAATGAGTTATCAAGCCAACTTGACAATTTAAGTTTAATTTAAAGATATTTGTGTTGTCTGGGCAGAGGGAAATACGAGCATTCCCTTAAATGCAGTGCATTCACAACACACAGCAATCATGACATGCCGAAAAGCAAACACCTAGAACCACAAAGCAGACATGGAGAAGTAAGTTGTGACTCATGCTGCAATGTTTCTGATTGATAAATTAGGAAATGGCCTCTATTGTTTAATTGATCTTTTCAAAAGTAATAAAAACTAATAGAAATTACCAGGTGCATACAATAAAATATCAACAAATTATACTTTCTTGTAAATGCAAACTGAAAATTAGTCATTGTTGTTACCATTTATGATATTTTAGGGTACATATGTTCAAGAGGTTAATTCAAATCAGCTCAATAAAGCAAAACTTCCCCCTATACAGCTGTTGTATGTATGGAGCTCAGGCTTCTCTCGTGCATTCTGGATCATTTCTTATGGGCATTTTAATTAACCTATTTCCCAAGTGTTCACAGCTCTCAATTCTTCTACCTTCTTTCCTTTCCAAGTAAACCATTTTTTGCTCTGGCAGTAAAATTTGCAGGTTTATATTAATGTGCTTGTTCTAATACATTAATTGTTTCTGAACTGATTTGATGTGTAGTAGTTAAACTACTCATTTTAGCACGCAGATATTTAACATTAAGGAGTATTCAGAATCATAAATTATTAAAAACTAGTTATTGGGGATTGCTGTGGCATAAAACACCTGAGAAATTGAGCTGTTATTGTCATGTTAACAGTAACGCCACAATTTCCAACCGCAGCACACCAGAGTGACATGACTGACTTTGGTGTAAATGAGATTTCAGTAACATTATTAAAAAGGGATTATGGCAACATGTATTAAGAGAAGATGGTCTCATACTTGTGTTGTGGTGATGACGTGGAGTGCTGAGATGCGTCAGGGCTTGGCTCCTCTCTACTCTGGTGGATCTTCTCTGAGTCGAGTCTAAAAGACCCTGTGCTGTTAGCGTCAGAACGGCACTCAACAGACTTCCCTTCATGTATGGAGCTTTGATCGGGAGAGCTCCAGAACAAACTGGCCCCTGTTTGAACATTATTAAACGTGTTAAGCTGATTTGATGAGATCAAGAATGATTTGATGATAAACATAAAAGCTGATGAAGCCATGAGGATTTTCTGTGTACCTGTTCCCACTGCGACGCTCACACTAGTCTTCTTTAGGGGTTCAGAAAATACGGAGGTCTGAATGGCCTGCTCCTGCTGCTCCTCTGGAGAGGCTGGTGGCAGCACCGACACCTTGCTCTGGGCATCAAGAAGCTTCTGGATCTGAGAGACACACGGTAAAACGTATCATAAATGGGTTGAGTGAAGGCTGGTGCATCTCACAGGAGAAAACCTGGAGCTTGGAAATGATTGTGTCCTACAGAAAAGATAAATCAATTAATTCATTAAAAAACAAAACCCAGACAGACACAGACACACACACGCTGTGTATATAAACCAGATACTTCGAGACTATCAGTAACTGGTAATCCTTGTCATGGATTTCTATTTTTAGTAAACATAGTCTGTCAGATCAGTTGGCTTTGGTCTTCCTAGTTTTGGTTTGTATATATTACACACAGTAAATTAGTTATTGCTAACATTTTCATGAATAAGTCACATTACTGATTAAATCAGTTCTATTTAATCCTTTAATCCTAATAGGGTCGTAGAAAGGCCTGAGCCTATCTCAGTTGACACTGGGCAAAGGCAGGGTACAGCATGAAGAGCTCACCAGACCATCAAAGGCCCAACACACACCTAACCATTCACACTCACACCTAGAAGCAATTTGAGACAGCCAATTAGCCTAATGTGCATGTCTTTGAACTGTGGGAGGAAACCAGAGTACCTGGAAGAAAAACCAATTCATTCAAAATATTTTCTCATTTATGATTGGTGGAAATAATTGGTATTCTTCTATGGGCCGACTTATCCATCACTGACATTGGATAAGTCTCTCTCTCGTGTACACGCACGAGCACACGCACACGCACTACTGTTTCACTTCATATGTTTTTGTCCACATCAGACCTGAGCCTGCAGTTGTTTTAGCTGCCGGTCCTGCTCCATCAGCATTCTGTAGGCGTCAGCCGGAAGAAGTCCCATGCCTATGTCTGGTGATGTGACTGCAGCAGGACCAGGCTGGAGTTGGCAATACTGGGCCTGGTGCATGGGGGCTGTCTGGTCCAGAGCTCCACCACAGGGGTTGGGAAAGTGAGAGCCTTGCGATGAAGAGTAGAGCAGGGGAACAACAGCATGACACACAGGGCTCTGTGCAGGTGACATGCTGCACCCCAGAGACAAAGCAGGTCTTGTAGGGGAGAGACAGCAGTCCCGATGTGGGCTGCCTTCAGGAGGACAAACCACATGGTTCTGCACAGCTGGAGAGGAAGTCCCTTGCCAGGTGTTGTTGCCATGGTATATGGGAACATGGGGATGGTGGGAGGGGCAGAAGTTGCAGGCAGGGCTGAATGCAGGCGTGCTATGGAACACCACCTGCTGAGGTGGCGGCGGCAGCGGCGTCTGATCTGGAATGACGGACACCTTTTTGCTCTTTTGGTTTGGTGGTGGAGGCTTTGGATGGGCAGATTTCTGTCTGTGCTCGTGAAGAGAGTCGCTTGGAGACGAGCCAGTCTTGGCTGAAGAAGACGATGAGGAAGACGGTGACACAGAGAAGCCATTGCTCGATCTTCGTCCCATGGAGGGAATGGATTTCTTGCACATGGAGGGTTGGGTTCCAATGGTGGACTGTGTTCTATTGAACTTTGGGTGGGACAACGCTGGGGTCAGAGGTCTCCTGATGGGCGGAGGTCCAGCCATGACACTCTGAGCGGGTGGTCGTGGTGTAGTGCAGGAGGGAGGAGAACTGCTGTTAGAGTTCCGAAGATGAGGATTTGATTGGACAGGAAGCGTGAGTGTGTGCTCATGGGATTCCACTACCTTCCCATCAAGGAAGCTGCCATCCAAAACCATGGAGAGTTCCGGCACAGAAGGCTGGACCTGTCTTATCTGAAAAAGATAGGTGAACATGATCAAAGTTATAAACAACACTTTAAATATACACACACACACATACATACACACACATAC
>JAOUQZ010000004.1:12466751-12479144 GCA_028564935.1 Neosilurus hyrtlii
ATATATATATATATATATATACACACACACACACATACACAATGTGAAATTATATAAGCATTACATAAACATTAAGTTTCATTCTATAATAATCTGCACAACAAAAGCAGATTCATCCAAAGCCATTAAGCTGTGAACATAATAAATCAGTTTCAATGTGAAGTAAATTCTGAACTATAAACTTAACTGATAACATGTTTAGACACAGAAACACCTCCATTTAGATTTATTATAGTTTCAGCAGATTTGGAACAGAAACGAATTATTCTATATTAATTTAAAATATTACATAAACTCCCTTTTTTATCTTGGGAGTTTGAGCTAAAAGCTTCTCAAACTGTCCAAGTTGAAAGTGAGGGGGATGGATGAACGTGTAAGAGCCGTCAGACCTGGTGATTTATGGGGTGAGGGTTCGGAGACGGCCGAGGAGAAAGATCTTCATCTTCCACTCCCGAATCATGATCACTGATGGATAGTTTGTTCTGTACTGCAGCTGATGATGCAGCTCCAGCGCTGATGGGAAGAAGACATTGTACTCGTTGCAATGGACACTTACAGCAAAACAAGTCTTTCTGAAATATCGTCTTTCTATAACAATTTTTTTTGGTCAATACTAGTTACAACTGAGAAACCTTTATCATACATGATGTGAAGGAGTTGCTGTTCCCGCCTGAAGCTTTGATGTGACTTAAACAGCTCACACTCTTGCCGTTGTGCATTTTTCAGTAATAAACATAGCTGTGGTATACTAATGATTTTTTGCGATTTGACTCTTCAGTGTTAAAGTGATCTCTGATTACAGTCAGACCATTTTTTTAAACAACATTTTTTTAGTTAATCCATAGTGGCACAAAGCGCTGGACAGTTCTTAAACCAGTTCCAATAATTTGAATAATCTCCCTAGTCAGTAGTAGCAACCTTTTCTACAACCACAGGATACATTTTCCGACAGGGATGTTTAAGAAATCAGAAGCGACTCACTGCATCAGTTAGGGCAACTGTGGTCAGCTAGAACAATCACTGCAGTAATTATTCAATTAAATGATACTTTTAAATTAAAAATACTTTTCCCTATATTTTTACCCATGAATGTTGCTACAATTTTGAGCATCCATGCAAGATGATGCCAGATTGTCAAATAACGAGGTATGTGCGTTTAAATTTTAACTTTGTGCTGTGCGTGCTGGCCAAAGACACAAGGTTTGCGCCAAAAAATTTTTGGGGCACATTAATGTGACACAGTATGCTAGGTCCTCTGATTAGCTGGTATTCCCACACTGTCCCTATGTGCACAGTGATATGCCTCCCAATGCACTAAGCATGGAGCTTTCAGAAAGTTCACCCCTCAGAAGGCGGAAAGACCATAAATGGGAGGAGGAAGCCAAAGAGGGCGTCCAGCATGCGCACACTTAATATCAGCGTTTTAGTGGAAGGTGGGGAAGCAGCTTCCTGAAAAACTGAGGAGTGTTTGGGATTATAAATCACTGGTGTCCAAAATAAAAATTACAGATCTGGTAAGGAATAAAATCTCAACTCTATATATTTGCTTATTTAAATTCAAACTGCATTCTGGGCCACACAGAGTATAAGAAACATTAGAGTATAATAATATTGATATGATTTCCAGCTACAATCTTGTCAAAGCTGCTGTTACAGAAATATAAACAAACACATTATGACCAATCAGAATCCAGGAAAGTCACTGTACCTTGGTAAAGCCGAACGAGACAGTGCCTCTTTAAAGAGCTCAGCCTGCTGACTCTGGCTCTCAATCCCGAGCTCAAACGGTAGCAAACGTCCCTCAGCTGGCTCAACATTCTACACGCACACACACAGACACACAGAATTAACCTCTCATGCTCTTTAATAATAAAAAAACATTAAAAATTACATTCACATTTACAATACAGTAAATTTCATATGTATGAAATGTTTAGCTCCAATAATAAATGGTGGACACAAAAAAAAAAAAAAACATTCACCCTACATCCAACTGTACAATTTACACACATCATATACACACATCGTTAACTGAAAATTTATTTTCATTCTAGCTTTGTTGGCAGATTAGCAAAACAAGCGATCTATACTTGCTACATGCACTCAATCAATCATCTCTGTAACGTCTTTCATACACTCAGTGAGAGGTCATATAATAGGACAGCCTTTCTCCTTTATTTTTGTACGTCAAGCTGTAAACGCAAACAAAGTGAGGGCAAGAAATATAATCTGAGACTGATAACCCGAAGAAATGATGAATCATGCATGCCATAGGACTAAACAAAGAAACTATGCAGCACACTTGTTTGGATTTGTCGCTTCAGACCTAATCTGCTTAATATAGATGACCATCTGTTGCTATATTGCTTGCCAGTGTGAAGCTCTATGCTTTTAGTGAACAGACCTTATAAAGCGTGAGGGATTCTGTGCTGCTGAGAAGCTGAAAGCTCATGTCCTTTGACCCACGCAGCTTGCACTGGTAAAACTCGGGATCCCGGTGAGTGAGCGAATACAGCACCACCAAGAAGGCATCGTCCTCAGACATCACTCTGAAAAAGATTTGCAAACTCTTACAGACCTTTACAATACCCCAAGTGCAAAAGCAATAAAAACTCATGATTAAAAAGTTAAACAGGGGGAAAAGTCATTTCCAGTTTCATGCTCATGAGAACTATAACTTTCATTCAGAACCAGAATAACAATCTTAAAATATGGGTCATTCTCTGAAACTGGGTCACCTTTAATGATTCACATTTTGATTCACATTTTTCCAAAAACTAGAATTAAAAGATCAATCTGTCCAAAACATAGCACATGGACACATAAAATATGTTAGACAAAACATCACACATACATACAAACACGTGCAAATTTTCTGCAAAAAAAAAAAAAAAGTGTTTATGTTTCATGCCATGTTATTACCAAAATATCAAATCAAAGTGCAAATAGTCGGCTTGCAATAAAGAACTTGCATTCAAATTTATATCCAAAGTAGAAACATTTTTCCCTTTTTTTCTTATTTTGTGCACTGAGAATCGTACATTCTGTAAATAAACAGTGATGTCCATGCCACTTACATGCAGAACCGACCCATTTTTTCTGTGAGGGGTGAGGTTCCACATTGTGACGTTCACTGCGCAAATTAGTTCCTCCAGAATTGGATTTATTTCACATGCAGTCAAGCACTAATTCATTTATTCACCAAAAACAAATGGGATAAATTTGGTGTTCCGTATGAATTTATTCCTGTTTTTTACTAATAAAACTGCAGTTATGTGCATGAAGTAGTTCTCTTACTGTCTTTGTAACAATGGTTCCTGAATTTACAGTCAGTAAAGAGAGAAATAAGATGGAGAGAAAGTTAGAGATTGTGAATGTCACACTTTAAGCTACCAGTTTCACAGAATGACCCATATTAGATCAGTTTTAGTGTCGCTTTAATGTCTGCTCATGTCTTTAACAACGGACTACAAAATATTTAATGTTAAAGCACCTTTGCACCACTCTGAATTCCTGATACACAATGTTTCATATCTTGAAATCATCTACTGATTCTTTTCTATTGCATGTATAAAATATAAGAAGAGCAAAGCAGTCTTTTGTTTTGATGCACTAAGAGCTGAAACACATTCATTATTAATCCACATTGATTGGATTCTGATTTTTTTATGCTAAAGTCAATGTTTCACTTTTTTGCTTGGCTTATTCTTACATTACATTAATAATATGTGAGTAACATGTATACATATACAGCTATAGAAAAAGATAAGAGACTTTTAATGGGATGTCCCCACAGTATCTGCAAACTTAAACTATGATGAATTAAAAGTCTATGAAAGTATTTTTAGGGCAACCTCCTTTTTGAATGTTATGGAAAATGTGAGTCTGTTTAAGCAGTATTTTCAACAGAATATACAGAGTATTAAAAATAACACATGTCCACCATCAACGCAAGAGAGACTACTGTATTCAAATTATTCAATCTTTATATCAAATGCACTGGTTCAGGCTTCTTTAGGAATACAAGAAAGGGCAAAATACGAATATCATATTTTACCCTTTTCAGTGTTCTTGTTCTGCTGTGTTATTCAAAAATAAAATAACTGTCCTTAATTTTTTCCCGTCTCCTATCTTAGATTCACATAATAGAAATCTGCCAAACAAGGAATTAAAAAAAAAAGAATGGCCTTAAACAAAAAATGTGGAAAAAGAGAATTTGAGAATTTTAACAGCATTACAGTTAAAGTATTATTAGTAAATTAATTTTAATTTAAGATTTTAATGATTCAAATTTAATTTAAATGTTTATGTCCAAATTTGAGGGGGGGGGGGGGGGAGAAAGGGATCTTTGGGAGCACATAGGATGAACAGATGGATGCAGCACTCACTTGTCATGGAGGGAGGAGCTGAACAGGTACCTTAGACACCACGCCCACACCACTGGGTTGTGGATGTGAGTAACACCACTTAACCATCTGTCACATGAGAGGAGAGGGGGAAGGAAAAAAAAACATCACTACCCAGCCACACAACAGTTACAAATCTCCCATGAGGCTTTAGGTCAGTCTGACATTAGCATATATTAAATTACCAACAGTGGAGGATTCAAAGGTGAGCAGAAACCACTCAATAAACGGAAACAAAAACAAAGTCAGGTGACTGATGTGGTCAATGATAAGCTGCTAAAAATCTTTATTTTACCACATAAAGAGAACAACACCTTTTATATCCTCAGATTACTGACAGAAAAGTTTACAGACAGCATCGACTGTAATATTCCGCAGGAACTCAATAATAATCAAACTACTTCTACAAACAAAAGAATCTAAAGCCTAAAATCGCAATCACACATGAAGCGATGAGCAATAAGCAACCACGGAGTGAATGATCTCGAGCGAAATGAGGGATGAGAGGCGAAATTTCCTCATGCGACTTGAAGCGGGTGGGTGCGGAGTTCAAATGAGCTGAACTTATATATATTATAATATATTATAAATATATTTATATACGGTTAACTCTCACCGGTGCATGAGGCACAAGAGTCTCTGTTCTATACATCTTATCTATAAAAATCTCTCTAAGGTGAAGTGTTGCCCCTGACCACTGACAGACAAAAGGAAATGTTAAAATGCAGAGTCAGAATTAATGCAAACTGCCACACTGGCATGCACACACACACACATACAAAAAAAAAAAAAATAAGCACATTATATCAACATTATAAATAACCTAAGCAAAATAGAGAAGACTTACACTCCGACAAGAGGAAGTGTATAGACCTTTGGATCCGACTCCAGGATGAGAAGCAGTTTGCGGGTTTGGTCCATGGTCAGGAAGCTAAACAGCCCAAACAAATCAGACATGTATGTGATCATGCAAGAAAATATTTTGTTAAAATTGTGACGTCAGTATACGCACCTGTACCGTACGATTTCGACTTATTTTTTGTTTTCTTTGTATTTATTTTTACACATGTTTACTTTTCTTTATAATTTTTCCTATATTAATATTTTTTTCTGAGCTACATTTTATTATTCATTGTTTTTGCTTCTTCTAAAATGTCACTAAGATTTTGAGAGATATTTACTGAAGCACATGCTACAATTTGTTCAACTTCATAGTTCATTCAGAATCAGTAATAATTTCACCCAGGTCATCTAACTTGATTTTTTTTCCCCTCCCATGTTCTCGTGGCAGCGCGATCCATTAAAACCCACCGACGTTCAGCTTTTCTGGAATCTTTTGAAATTCGGGATATGCTCTGCTTTCAATGTAGCAAAGCGAGACTTTCACTGGACAAATGCTTGAAATGATGAGATGACCTAACTGACTGGAAGTGCTGCGATAAAGAGAATGTACTGCTGGCTTATAATGAATCTCAGGGTGTTTGGACAAAACTAGGTTTAGGATATCCGCCTGATTTTCACAGGGTATACATAAGAACTTCTATATAAATAACATGATGCAATAAAATATTATGATGTAGCAACTACATGTGCTTTGTCTGTTCTTAAGACCACCAGTGGATTGGTTTTATTATATTACTCCTGTATAAATTACAGTGGCACTGCATTCAGGTGCATTCAAATATAAAATCTTGTAAATTATTAATGCCCAAAAGAAGCTTTATCTAATCAACAGCTGTGCTGTGTGTTCGAATGATTCTCATTATAAACTACAGCAATTCTAAAACAGCATGTGTGTTGACTCACCCTCGTTTCCTCACATTAGTGTGTGAGTATACAGGCTGTGCCATGCTGGCTGAGCTGCTCAGCTTCCTGGCCAGTGCGGTAGGAATGATGGGCAGCACACGCACGGGGACGGCCTCCAGCGAGTTGGCCAATGTCACGCCAGCCCAGTGCAGGGTGAAGCTCAGCCGGTCCATGTTTTCTACGCAGCTGAGACGCACACGCAGACTCATCACCTTCCACAACTCCATGGCCTCTCTGCTGCTGCAGGACTGCTCCAACATCTGACACATCAGAGACCAGGATGTAAACAGCAAGAGAGGAGACATTCTCACTATCACATAACAGGGAAAATGATCACTGTGGAAAATCAAAGATTCAGTGTTCAATCTAAATGTTTTTATTAACATTAATTTAGATTTTTATTGATTTAATATTTTTCTTTCCAAGCTCCTAAGAAACACCACTTACAGATCAAACCACTCACTCACCGGAATGCTTAATTCTACCATTAGGGTTGCAGGTGGCACACACCCTGCACTGCTCGTCAGACATTTGCAGGGCAACACACACTCACACACCCCTTGGGTCAATTTGGAACAGCCAATTCCCCTAATGTGCATGTCTTTGACCTGTGGGAGGAAACCAGAGTACCCAAAGAAAACCCACATATTCTTTTCATGGGGAGACATGCAATCCCCACACTGAAACACACAACAGACGTGCTAACCACCACGCCACCATGCTGCCCAAGATTATAACAAATCACTGTATTTCCACTCCTCTTAAATCATATAAACTCATTTTACAAATAATTCAAATGACTGCTAACATGATTCTTAAAAAAATTAAATGTCCACAGTCATCAGATTATTCATGTGATGATGTAAATATTTTTTAACAGCCTGAAAACAATTTCTGGAAAACAAATTCTTTGCTGTTCTGATTTTTGCACTTCTTTTGTACACAGTGAACAAGATCTCTTAAAAAAGAAATAACCAAACAAAACAAAACAAAAATAAAACCTCCAGCACCCTGTTTTACTGGTTAAAATAGACACTGGAGATAAAATGAGAATAACGAGTGATTACTTTTAAACATGTATATCCCCCTTCCTAATTAGAGAAAAGGCTGCATGTGCACACACCACCTGGGACACACACACAGGTAATAATTGCCGCTCCCTGTAGTGCAGCTGGTACTGGCAGGTTGGAGTAACCGCCAGAGAAAGCATTCATTACTGCTGTAACACACCATGCCACCTGAGGGTCTGAAGAGCTTCTTAAACAGCTGCTCTCTCTCCACGTCACTTAATCATAACCGACAAACGTGAGTATGTACAAGCGCACACACAGCCCATTATGATCAGATACCTTAAAGGTGATATCCAGGTCTTGTGCAGAGTAAACAGTGGCATCAGAAACATTCTGAGCGTCGAACAGACAAGGCACCAGGACATCGTCAGGAAGGAGGGCAGTTGGTGATTTCGCCGAGCCATCAGGCTGTTCTCTGCCAGGGTCAAATCGATCTAGAGTGATCGCCACACCTTCCTCATCTACAAGTCCACAGCAGAAATGACGAGAATTTATAAATACAAATCACTCCTCATTCAAATGGCTTCATTATCAAGACTGTGTGTTTAGTGATCCCAGCATTCAGTTAGGAGACGCTGCTGTATGTTATTTGTTCAGGAGAGACGCTGGCGGTTGTGTACTACCCTGACTGCACAGGCTGACATGGTCACTACTCAAAAACTTTTCAACGACAGTCAAGATTTTGCTGGTGCTCATAAAATCAAAAGCTTCTTTTCACTTTACAACAACGTTAAATTTAATGCAATATGAATGAGAAGTAAAAAGCAAAACACCAAGTCCCAGAATGCAATGCAACTATAGATGCAGGTGTGACTCAGATAAGTAAGAATAAATAAGATGATGAATGTCATGTATTGGTGGTATCAACATGAACGTTGAAGTGTTAACTGTCTTTTTAGACAAAATCGAGGGCTTAAACCCCTCTGCTCACTAGCAGGAGCGAGTCAAATAGCATTGTGGGTAATGTTGTAATGTGAAAATATGCCCACTTGACCATGAAAGAATTTGAAGCCAAAAAAGAAAGAAATCTTATAATAATAATTAAAATAACATTGAAGGTGTATCAGCTTCCATCCAACACTATTAAGCCTCAGTTTACAGTTTACTTTTATAAAATCTTAAAAAAGAAATTTGTGGGAAGTAATTCAGTAAATGCTTCTGACATCTAATTAGCCGAGATCTTTCCTCAGTGTTTGGAATCATCATAAAAATATTAATCCCATTGATCCTAAACTACGCTTCAGGGTTGTCTGCAAGAGAGATATGATTGCTATAAGCCTGCCACCTGGGAACCTTCTGCTGTAGATCGAAGCAAATTGAGGACTGTGTTCAATCAGGCACTCCGAGCTGAGGAAATAAAGCTGAATGCCGAAGCAGATGCAAAGAGTGCAAAGAGAAAGGCAGCAGCATCAGCACCAGTATCATCATTCTACGTCTGTGAGGTCTGTGGCTGTGTTTGTTGTTCAAGGATTGGGTTAGTCAGTCATCGCAGGAAATGTCATGGACCACGTCTGATAACTGCCTACTTATACTTGCTATATCTCAGTAAAGTGCACTGTTCCTTTTGGTTCTACACAGAAAAGTGTTTATGCATGTTTTCTCATCCTTCTGCGGTTCACCCAAGAGCTGCTGCCTGCTGTAACGATAAATTCTATCATTACTCACTATCCGCTTGTACTGAACACACTGTGAATACGTCTTTACTCTCCTACACTGGAAGGATTTATAACGACACTATCCGGTGTCACTCAGAACACATTCCCTTTTGAATCTGACTCCTCTCAAGGTTTCTTCATACCTTTTCAGGGAGATTTTCCTAACCGTTGCCAACACTGCATTTTTCATTACAGACCTCAATTACTACAAGTCTCTTTTAAATCAAAGTCTAATAAACAGCACTGGATTGATGTGACATCCTTCATCACAGTACTGACACTGTATGTAAGCGTCATATTGCCAAGCTTGAATGGTCACTGATCTTAAGTGCACTTACCGCTCTCCACAGCTAGCGTCCCAAGTAGGAAACAGGAAAACTGAGGCTTCTTGCTCTGGCGTGCGTGACGATGAGCCAATCGTAATGCTTTCTCCATGAGCAGCAGCCTGGGCTTTCTGAAACCAACACAAGTCAGGAGAGACACGCCAATGAAGACAGGAGTGATGCGAATTTAAACATGACGTCACAGTGCTTCCAAATCCTGATTGTTTATTCAAATTTTATTTGTCACATACACATTATACACAGTACAATATGTAGTGAAATGCTTAGTACGACTGTCCAAAATATAAAGAATAAACTATGAAAGTAACAAGAAGAAAAGAACAATAACTAAAACTTTTTAAAGGATTTTAAAGGTCAGTATAAATATAAAAATGCAAAAAAAATAGAAATAAAGAAAATATATAGAATAAAATAAAATATAAAATATACATACAAGATAAAAAATAGGATAAAAAAAATATATATAAAGTGAAATATATGCAAATATACAGGCAATATAATAAAATATAATGTAATGCAGTGGCGATTTTTCAAGTAAAAGTCTGTCTGCAAAGTGACACACATGTAAGATGTGGAGCTCTGACAATAGCACAGGTTTTTATTAATATGCTTGCTATAAGCCATTAATTGTTTCTATAGTATAGCAGCAAATTAATCACAGTATGGCTCCACATAAACAAATAAATCATAAATAATAATACACAAATGTGCTATCAGTGATACGGTGACAATTTCTGTATGGAGACTTTGATTTAGGATTTATGTAAGGAGTCTCCACTGTCTGCACTTTATGACAAGGGTGAACCTTTCATTACATTTTCTGATATATTCAGGATTTTGTTCAGGAGTTCTACATTTATGTCATGTAACAGGCGCTCTTATCCAGAGCAGCTTACATTTTATCTCGGTTGCAAAACTAGGATGATGAGGGCAAAACCTGGATTTACACTAGGGCCAAGATGTCCGCAATCTCCACGATTTGTGAGAATCATAATGAGCGTGGTGAGGTCGTGGGATCGAATCATGATGATCTTGAGGGAATTTGGTGGAAGCGTGATGAGCTTGACAAAATTTGACTGTCAATCACATTGACACAATAAAATACAATTTAACACCAATCACGATAGATATAAAAATCATAGTAGAGTTTAACAGACCTCAACAGAGCGTAACAGACTGATCGTAGGGGATCTCGATAAACTTGGAAACACGATACCTTCAAGTTTCATCAAATGGATGCACCCTGCCTCCTTTTAATACCCCCAACAATGCTCCAAGAATGGCCATAAATTGTGGAGCTGTACGCCTTTTTGGTTCGTAGACATTGTGGACAACTTGGCCCCAGTGTAAACCCAGGGTTAAGGGCCCAACAGTGGCAGATGGGTGAGCCTGAGGCTTGAACCCCCAACTTTCTGACCGGTAACCCTACTCACTGAGCCACCCCTGCCCCAGTTGTTTGCATCAGAGTTCCGTGGTACAGAAATTAAACATTCAGAATACACCAAAGGATATTAAAGTACTTTAAGGTGCTAACAGTATCTTTGCTTCATCACGCCATCCAGCGGCTGTTCTCGAGGTTTCCCTCAAACCGCAGCACAGTGTGTTTTATTCAGTCTTTATATCAGACTCACCTGTACCATGAAAGGTGAAGATTGACGAGATCTCCATTAGGAGTCGGATCCCACAGGTGCATTTTTGATTTAGGAAACGTTAAAGGGCTGATGATGCTCTCTGGTGACCTTTAAAAAGAAGAAGAGAGGTCGAGGGTACTCACTGTAGGTTTTCATGTTAGCATGTTTCCAGTATGGTAACTGATGGGGAGTGTTATTGTTCATTACCTGGTGATTATTGCTGTATCTGGCCTACATACTGCTTCCAATACATGGCAAGGCAAACCTCGCAAATTCACCTGAATATGATTCATGTTTCAACTGGAAATTGTGGAGAAAAAAAAGCCAGTTAAACCGAAGGTACACTCGGTATTCATACTTGTTTACTGGCGCTTTAACTGCACGGCTAAGTTCTGAAGCTAGCATAAAAACATAGCAAGACGTGCCATGGAAATACAGTACGTTGTATTTTAGAGAAATAAACACTATTAATGCTGTATAATTCTGTAATGTTTCATCTCACATATTCTTAGCTCTGTTCCAGGTCCAGTTCTCGCATTTTCCTCCGTGTAATTCAGTTCTCTGCTCCACCCAGAGCACAGCTAGCTGGCTAAGCTAACCGCGGTGCTCTACAATTTCCTCTGCTAACATGACAAATATGGCTCAAATAACAAAAAGAGTTTCTTCCAACATCACTTCAGTGGTATCAAATAAAAACAATCCGGTTCGCCGAAGCGGTTAATGGTTTACTTCACTCGGTAGGTTGGTTAGCAACAGTGTGTGATGAGTTATCAGTATACAAACAAAACAGACGCTTCCATTAAACCGAACTAGCCAAAGTCAAAAGTAAATTGTGGCGCTGTTTCTAAGCTCCAATGGCGGGACAGGACAGTTAGCCAATAGCAGCGCAGCACTGTAGGGCTCGACCAATTAGATCATTAGTTCTTAGCACCGCCCATCATGAAAGGTCTAATGGGTAGTTTAGTATTGCCTTTGTTTCTACAAAGTGTTTAAAGGACTTATTTTTATAAAAGGACATTCATCTGGACTGCAAATGATGTTTCTCACTTATTGTAGTCCTGTTCTCACACCTGTAAGTTTTTGGAAAGATATCTGTATTTTTATATTCATTCATATTAAATTGTGGCGTTTGCATGTTCTCTCCTTGTGTGGGTTTCCTCTGGGTACTTCAGTTTCCTCCCACAGTCCAAAAGCATGCACATTAGGCTAACTGGCTGTTCCAAATTGCCCGAAGGTGAGAGTGTCAATGGTTGTATGTTTTGGCCCTGTGATGGTCTGATGAGATGTTCAGGGTGTACCCCGCCTTTGCCCAGTGTCGCCCGCGACCCTAGTAGGATTACGTAGTTTGGCAAATGAATGAGTGAGTAATTTTAAATTTTCACTTTCTTATGAAAACATATGCCATGCGATGGCCTGTCGAGCTGTCCAGGGTGTACCCCGCCCTCGCCCAGAGTCGGCTGAGATGGGCGCCAGCCTCCCCG
>JAOUQZ010000004.1:12493909-12508773 GCA_028564935.1 Neosilurus hyrtlii
TGTACAGGTGAGTGTTTCATAGAGCTGAAGGGGCGTGTACAGGTGAGTGTTTCAGAGAGCTGAAGGGGCGTGTACAGGTGAGTGTTTCAGAGAGCTGAAGGGGCGTGTACAGGTGAGTGTTTCAGATAGCTGAAGGGACATGTACAGGTGAGTGTTTCATAGAGCTGAAGGGGCGTGTACAGGTGAGTGTTTCATAGAGCTGAAGGGGCGTGTACAGGTGATTAGATGTCGATAATAACTGTACAGTTGTATACTGTATATTGTTCAGTTGTAACTTTTAGTTTGTTATCTATCTAGGGCTTTGTCAGACACACGGCAGATTGGCAAGCTGACCCGAGAGCAGTTTGCTCTGGCTATGCACTTCATTCAGCAGAAAGTGAGCAAAGGAGTGGATCCTCCTCAGACCCTGACCCCAGACATGATCCCTCCATCTGAGAGAGGAACCCCTGTGAGTAACTTTTCCAGACTTCTTGTAAAATTAACAGATAGTCAAACACGATAAGTAATTACTTATTTATTTTACACCTTATGAAGGCTGGAAAAATTAGTTGATGTGCTGGGAGGCAGCTTAAGTTGTAATTATTCATCATCTTGTTAGAATTCAAAAACTTGCAATGTGTTGTCAAGCCTGAAGTTGCAAGGAAAACCTCGGGCATGGGGATTGATTTTTCGTGCAACAGTGTTGTCGGAAAATCTTTGTTTCAGGTTGAACATGTAACAACAGCTCTAGGTTTCTCAGTAACTCCCCTGGTCCAGGCTGCAAAAGTAAAGCAAGTAGTTTACCACTGACTGAGATGGATCTTTTTTTTTTTTTTTTTTTGCAGAATATGTCAGGCTACATGACGCCTGTGGGCTCGGAGATGATTGCCCTTACCGAAATGCGCCGAGTGAGTTGATTGATTCATTACATACATGTATATAAATATGTTTGCTATTTTTGTAAGAGAATAATTTTAAAAAAGAAATGTAGGCAGTGTCTTTATTGCTTATGTAGTAAATCAGCCAAGACATGGTATAAATATAAATACATACCAAATTACATACTTGCTTCAAACACTAGTTACAGAATTTTATAAAAAAAGAATAATTACTGTCTTTCAGTACTTTTAAGGCTTGCATATGGTTTGAGGTGTTTTACAAAAAAGGGAGGGTAGACTTCTGTACGTCTTACCCAAATTATGTCTGTTGCTCCAGTGCATATCTGTATCACACCTTTATTCTACTGAGAAACAGACAACCCAGAGTTTCATAAATATTAAATAAACACTTCCTTAAAAATATATCATCAGACCACCAACAATGCTTTTTTACTCGCTAGGTTTATTCTATAGAAATAGTTACATACAGTATCAGAACAACTGCTCATTTGTAGCTGCAGTACTGTCAGAGCTGCTGTTACAGAATATTCATTAATATCTTCTGACCAATCAGAATCCAGAATTCAACACCATTGTGCAATAATGTGAGCAGACTTCATATATGGCATGTCTAAAACTGTGCAATGACTATTTATCCAGAAACGATGGTATTCGTAGTCATTTAAGAAAATCCTAAACATGAGCAGAGAGAATGCAGCTCATCACACATTTTTCTTTTTTATATTTAATGCTGCTGATGTGCCATTCGTATATCAGACAATAATATACAACTCATGGGTATGTAAAAATGGACAAAAACGGAATTGACAAATGCTTTTAGCGGCAGTGTTGTGTTGAAAAGCATTTGTGCTGTGAGTGGTGATGTGTGTTGTAGAAAACATGGAGGTGAACCCCCAAGCACCTCATCTACTCTTTTCTCCTGTCCTGGTCATTTCCTGTGTGGTGTTTTGCACTCCTTCCTGTTTGGTGCTGTGATGTTGCTTTCCCTGTGGAAGCTGTAAAACTGAGTGATGTGTGTGTGTGTGTGCCTGTGTAGGACAGCTCCAGCTCCGTGGGGTCTGGCGAATTTACAGGAATCAAAGAGCTGGATGATCTGAGTCAGGAGATTGCTCAGCTGCAGAGGTATACTCCTGTTCTGAGACACGTTTATCCTGTAACCTAGTGAAGACCATTTCCAAACTTACTTTTAATGCTTTCATGTCACACGATGAGAAACCGGTTCAGAAAATTTTAACCTCTACATCTTCTGGTCCCATATTAATGATCCTTTTCCACTGCATGGCACATTTCAGCATGACTACACTTGCTTTTGCTGTCAGTGAAGCTGTCGATTTGTGTCCTCTGAGTAGGCGTCATCATCATCATCACACTTACTTCTAATCCTCAACTGCTCAACTTTCACAGAATCTTATTTACTTCTTACTTTCGTGCACATAAAGAACATGGACTTTGTTTGTCATGACTTCACAAGAGGGTTGCCTAGGTAATCTGTAGCTCCTCCTACATCTGCAAATGGATTTTCTTTCACAGAATTTTCAGAAAGTAATGCAATTATGCACCTGTTTTTATTTTTGTATTAATCTTTTTAATATTACGATTTTTCCATGCTAGCGGAAATAAACACTGCATGCAACATAAGGTGACCCTGGAAGACTGACATAATTTGTCATAGGGGTGACTATTAAGTGCAAAAGTGTAATTTTTGACATGACGCACAAAGGAACATCATTAATACTACGACCTGCTGTAATCTGAGCTGGAAAATAAAACTTAATAAATCAATAATTAAAAATAAATACATTCTAAATATACTGCAATGGTCTGGTAAGCTGTCTAGGGTGTACCCCTCCCTCGCCCACAGTCGGCTAACATGGGTGCCAGCCTCCCTCGACCCAAGTTAGGATTAGGCGGTTCAGAAAATGAATGAATGAATGAATGAATACTTAATATGTGTGTCGTACTGACGCGAGCTTTTGAAATGTTCAAACACAAGAGAGTGGTCTGTGTGCCATCATCAACATACAGCACAATTGGTAGACTTTGTCATAGTAGACCTTTGTGCATTATTATGTGGCATTACTGACCAATACAGAATTCTCTTTCTTTACTGATAATTGGTTTCTTATGAAGGCAAGAGCCGTCTGTCAATGTTTAATATCGTCAGCCTCCTGATAAACCCTGCTATCTCCATTTTTGGTGAAAATGAGATTATGCATGAATATAAATAGAATCCTCTGCATCTACTTGAAGAAGCTGGTGGGTTCCTCTAGGTGGCTTCACACACACACACACACACATACACACACACACACACACACACACACACCTACATCTATGTATGTATGTATGTTTGTATACACCAGGGTAGATTAGGGAAAATATCAGTACAGGTTGGCTAATTTTGGGTGAATTTGCTGCAGCAAACCCTAATAGCACTTACAGCGCACCTTTTTTACCACTCCTAAGCTGACTTTTTAAGTCTCAAAAATATTTCTGCTCATGCTGCTACTTCCAACAAACACCCCACCCCACCCAAGTAACATGTATTGTGCGGAGAGGTGTGTTACAACAACACCCTGGTGTGGATTTTTTTTCTTAATAAAACACTACCCACTAGACTGATACATCAGTCCAAGGAACATTCCATGGATTTTTATTCACTGGTATTACACATATATAAAAAAATATAAGCTGTAAATTTGTCATGTTAAAAGTGTAGGGTGGTCAAGCCTAGAGGTCACAGAAAATTCATAATGTCCTTTTGGAATCATTTGCTTATAAGGTTTGGGAATCCCTGCTCTACATCTTAGCTGTTTTTGTAATGATATCCTTGTGGCTAATGTTTTTATCTTAAGGCACACTCCATGTAAAATGTACCGTCAAAGCCAATTTAAAAAATAGATTTTAAAGTTATTCGGTTAAAGTTAGAGTTATTGCTCGTTGATGATCATGGTGATGGTCATGATGCAGCCATCTTTGGAGTCACCACATGTTGGCAGTCTTGAGGTCCGTGTTGATAGCCTGTATTTGAAGGTTCATGATTTCTGGTTCTGAACTTTGCAGGTAGGTAAAACTTTCTCACAACCATTAAAGACATTTCAAATGATTATTTAAATCAGATACTTACTGTATACGCATGCAAGTATCTTCTATTGTTAATATTGTGCAGAAAGAACACTACATTGTTTCCATGTACAAAGTATCTTTCCCAAGATGCACGTACAGATAAAGAGCTATTTTCTTAGAAAAACATTTGTGAACTTTTTATTGAGGGGTTTTTTTATTGGGGGAAGTTTTCTCTCATTTTCTCTTTCCTGATCCCTTTGTGTTCCATCACTAACCCACAAGTAGGTTTTAAATAAATTGTAGTTGATGCAGTGTATTCATACTATTAGAAACTATTTTTGTAATGTCATGTGGCCTTGTTTGGTTAAATTGATTTCTTACTTCAGAGATATCATTTTTATTTCTAATCAGGTTAAAACCTAGGGAAGTTCTCTGTCCCATCATTGAAGTCATTGCTCACAATTCATTTATGCTGGCTTTTCATGGTTATTAAAATTTTAAATAATTTATTTTACCATGGAATTCCACCAGATAACGTGGAATGTGCCTTAGTTAAAACAAAAGCCTCCTTGTGTCTCCCCATGTCAGTTTGGTGTTTAATGTATCTTCGTCAAGCTCACAGTGAGTGTGTCCCTGTTGCTCGGTAGATAACATAAAGCTGTCTGTAGAGCACACATGTTGGAGCTAAAGTGATCGGATGAGTTTCTGTCCCCCTTTGCCACACGTTTACCTTCACCTTATGTTTTATGCAATCTTTTGTTTTGATCACTCATTCTTCATGCTGCCACAGCACACCCGCTTTCACTCACTGGGACTTGCTCAGGTAAATCTCTTTCTCTCTCCACTCTTTAGCTTTGAGTTTCTGTGACGTTGTTTATTGGCAGGGAAGGCGTGGCATTTTTACTGATTTCTGGCCAATTTTCTTTTTTTTCTTATGAAATTTCTCTGTATCTTTGTTTTCAGAGAGAAATACACACTGGAGCAAGACATCAGGGAGGCAGAGGAAGCCATCAGACACAAAACTACTGAGGTTCAGGTGGGGTGAAATGGGTGATTTGGCATCTCAAAGCTATTTTTTCTGGTGTGCACCAACCTCTTTCTTTGTTTTATAAACTATACATTCTGGGTTTTTTTTCTAGAATCACTTGACTTATATACATAGGTTAAGGGTGTTTTCTGTTGTGTGGAAAATTTATACAACAGTTGATTACAAATTTAATAGCTAATAGTTACAGAGTACTGGTATTGGTCATCCTTACAGCATAATTTGTGATACAGAGACTTATTTTAACATGAATGACAATAAAAAGCACTGCAGGGATTAGCAGTTTTTCCCCGGAAGTGACGTGAACACGTGTGGAGACAGTGAGGTGTTACATTCTAGTGACTTTGAAGATGAGAATGCTGCCAGAGATGTGCGTGGTGGTAGACCCAAAATGGTTTATGCAGTTAACGTTTTGCTGACTCAGCTTTCCTGTCGTCAGTTGGTTTAGGAATAAAAAGAAATGTTTTCCACAATCTCTGCGCTTGTTGGTTGTGTTCAGCTCAGCACTGGCTGATAATGTATCATGCTACGTGTGTCAGTGATGTAGCCCTGCCAATCCAACGAGGTCTTGTCGGTAGTGATACGCCTAGTGTCGTAACACTACCGCGCACTTTGAAAACAGGTAAATATCGATGTTGCCGAAAGGAACCGCTGACATTATACTTGATCGGTTCAAAACAGCTAGTAACACTAATTCACCACAGGCACCCTTTAATCATTAATATCTTAAGAATAAATTGACTTAATAAAAATAGAACTTGACCCAAATGTTATAGAAGCTGTGCTTAATTTGTGAGTAAATGAAATAATATTGTACGTATGTACTGTTATGAAACACATCAGCGCAGTTGTAAATATTTACAAAATTATCATTTTTATTTTTAAAAAAATTCAACTTTTTATAGGTTGAAAATGGCTCAGAAATATATCATTTATAAAATCATTCTGAACCTTGCATGGCTGATATTGACATAGAGACGAATTATCTGTAACTAAATTTTTATTTTCATTAATTTTGATTTTATTTGATTCTTATTTAATATTTTATTGAAAAATGACTCATTACTACATTAACTAGAGCTGGGAGGCCGTCATCTTCCCCAGCTTCTGCCCTTGAGTGGGAGTCTGAGAAACTGCACTTATTCTTAACAGTATATGTTGATGGAGATTCCATCCACACACCCCTCTCAGCCCCTTGCTCACTTTTTAACATTTGCTGAAATTGTTCAGTGGGTAGAGTTGAGCTCAGAGCTGCAGTAAAGTTACACTTTAAATTTGTGTTATAACGGTGATCATGCTAGCACTTAAAGCTCTTTAGTAACTCGGCTACTAGTAACACTGCTGCTACTTCATGACCTGATGAATATCTGCATTGAGGACACTAAAATAAGATTGGATTCAATCCTTTCCTTTGGGCTCTGATGTACAGGAAATGCAGAGTGATCTGGACCGAGAGACGTGCAGTCTGCAGGAGCTGGAGGCCCAAAAGCAGGACGCACAGGACCGACTGGATGAGATGGACCAGCAGAAGGCTAAGCTGGAGGACATGCTCAATGAAGTGCGACAAAAGTGCCAGGAAGAGTCCCAAATGGTGAGTGCAACATAGAGCCCATCAGCAAGGCTTCAATCCTCAGGTCATTGACATTACTGTGATATTTGAAAGAAAAGTACTTTTTGATTATAAAATGTGTGTGTGTGTGTGTGTGTGTGTGTGTGTGTGTGTGTGTGTTATATGTATGTGTGTCTTTCTGTGTATGTGCGTGACTGTGTGTGTACCTGCACTGTGTATGTGTTCAGATCTCATCGCTCCAAAGTCAGATCCATTCTCAGGAGTCAGACCTGCTGAACCAGGAGGAGGAACTGAGTCGAGCTAAAGCAGACCTGACCCGGCTACAGCAGGAGGAGAACCAGCTGGAGCAGAGCCTGCAAGCCGGCAAGATTCAGCTCGAGACCATCATCAAGTCCCTGAAGGCCACACAGGATGAGATCAACCAGGTACTGGCTGTGGAGTTTTTCACTCCTCCACATCAGGATAGTACTGAGTCCAGTATTTAACCACATACAATACATATTTAAAAAAACACCCAAAATGATTGATGATATTTTTAGTTTTTTAATAATTCAGAAATAAATGACTTGTTATTCCTGTTTAGTTGAGTTTCACCAACCTGGCTTGTTGCCTAGATTTTATTTTTAATTAGCAATAACACAGGCAGTGTTGCAGCTCTGGTGATGAAGTTCATTCATTCATTCATTTTCTGAACCGCTTATTCCTAATTAGGGTCACGGCCAGGCTGGTGCCCATCTCAGCCGACTCTGGGCGAGGGTGGGGTACACCCTGGACAACTCGCCAGGCCATCGCAGGGCCAACAGTCACACAACCATTCGCACTCACACTCACACCTAGGGGTGAGGTGATTTGGAACAGCCAATTAGCCTACTGTGCATGTTTTTGCTTTGTGGGAGGAAACCGGTGTACCCGGAGGAAACCCACGCAAGCACAGGGAGAACATGCAAACGCCCGAGCTGGGAATCGAACCCAGGACCTTCTTGCTGTGAGGCAGATGTGCTAACCACTATGCCACCGTGCCTCCCGTGGACTGTGGGAGGAAACCGGTGTACCTGGAAGAACCCCCGTAATCACAGTGAGCAGATGCAAACTTCACAGAGAAACGTCCCGAGCCCAGGAATTGAACCTGCTGTGCTTCTTGCTGTGAGGTGAACGTGCTAACCACTGTGCCACCGTGCCGCCTGGTGATGAAGTTGTTAATCACAAATTAAAGGAGAGTGATGTCACAGTGCACATTCCAAAAAATAAGAACACCCAGAGAGCGCAAACCTATTGTTAAAAAAAAAATTACGTTTTTTACACTTTTCTGTAAGTGTAATTGCTTTACCTGATTAGCGACATAAAGTGATGTAACTCAGTCCATTTTCATGCTATAATCATGTATTATACCTCATTTTGAAGCAGAATAAACTCTGTTTTTATAAATATATCAATATCTTAGTAGGTCAAATCTCCTACGTGATTCGTATTATGATGGAGCGGGTCACAAATTTTGTATTATATCTTTATATGTTCCAGTGTAAGCAAAAATGTCTGCTGTAATCACGTGCTCACAGGTCCAGGTTTCCTGGTTTAAATCCTGAATTTGATTACTGCTTGTGTGGAGTTTCATGTTTTCCTTGTGGCTGTATTGGTTTCTTTTGGGTTCTCCAGTTTCCTCCAATCTCCCCAATATATGCCATGAGACCACTATATTGACCCAATAATGAATGAGTGTGAGGCTGTGTGTGCACAATCCCCTGTGATGGATTGGCGGTCTGTCCCGGGTGTATTCCTGTCTCACGCTCGGTGTTCCTGGGATAAATTTAGGAGTAGAGTCACATTAAAGGAATGAATAAAAGGATTGTAGCCAACCATTGTCTGTGTGAGAGCTGCAGGTTGTACTACTCTCCACCAGAGGGCGATGAGTTCATACACAGGCACCGGTGCTGTTTGTAGTAGAAAATAATGTGTTATGGAAAAATTGTATCAGTTTAGTGTCATATTCAAATAAGCCATGTGAGTGGAGTAATATAGTGTAATTGGTATTTTTGTTGTTTTTATCTTCCAGCTGTAATGTAGATAGTGTTTGTGTTTTGTGCTGTAGGCTCGCAGTAAACTGTCTCAGATTCAGGACAATCAGCATGAGATAAGCAAAAGCATTGAGCAGTATAGCACCGCTCTGAATGGCACACATGGAGGCAGCATGACTAACCTGGCTGACATGAGCGAGGGGTTCCCAGACAAGGAGAACGGGGGCTTCGGGGTCATGGTGAAACCTTTATATTGCTTTTCATGACATTTTGTATGATACCACAGTGATGTAGAATTACTAATTTAAACTAGTAAAGTAAAAGTAAAACTTTTCTTATAAACTGTGTATGTGATGAAGACTTTTGAGTGTTTAATATATGTGTGTGTGTGTGTGTGTGTGTGTGTGTGTGTGTATGTGTATGCGTGTGCGTGTGCGCAGGATGATCCGTTTAAAGTGAAGGGAAGTGTGTTCAGCACAAACACTCAGGAGATGCACACCGACCCCTTTCAGTCTGAAGACCCTTTCAAATCCGACCCTTTTAAAGGTTCTCTTCATATTCATTCTCTCTCTCTCTCTCTCTATCTCTCTCCCCCTATTTAAGTCTCTCCCTCTCTCTCCCCATGTGTAAGTCTGTCTCCCTCTCTCTCTCTCTCTCTCTCTCTCTCTCTCACTCTCTCTTTCTCTCTTACTTTCTTTTTCTCACTCTCTCTTTCTCTCTCTCTCCCTCTCTCTCCCCATGTGTAAGTCTCTCTCTCTCTCTCTCTCTCTCTCTCTCCCCCTGTGAATGAATTTCTCTCTCTGTGTCTGTTTCTCTCTCAGTCTGTTTATCTCTCTCTTCTCTTTCTTTCTCTGACTTCCTTTCTCTATCACTCTTTCTCTCTGTCCCTCTCTGTCAAACTTTCTGTCTCTCACTCTCTCTCTCACTCACTCTGTCTCTCTCTCGTATACTTGTCTCTTTTTTTTTTGTCTGTCTCTTTCCCCCTTTGTTTAGTATGTTGTAATAAACCCTCCTCCAACACACATGAATACACACACACACCCCGTCTGTCTCTGAGCTGAAAGGCTTGTTTTCTTTACTTAGATGTGAGACATCATGTGCCTAGAGTTTGAGGTCTGGCTTGCACTGGCATATAAATTCCTCCGTTCTATTTTTTCCCTCCTTCCTTCTGTCTGTGTTCACTTTTTGTGTAGGTGATCCCTTCCAGAACGATCCTTTTGCCAAGCAGCCTCCCACTGTGACAGGTATCTGCTCTGTCTTACTGCATGATGGGAAACCATTCTAGGCCTTTCACTGAGATTTGCATGGATTGCAGCATCACACTGGGTTCCAGTGGCACACTTCTCTCTTTCTCATATTCAGCTTTCAGTTCTCCAACTCTCATGCTAAATCAAGGTCATTTGGAAAGTGTACATCAGGCTTGTTTTAAAGGTGTGGCATCATAAAGAGGTTGTGTAAGAAATGGAAAAGCACAAAGCAAAATTTACAGTATAGCTGTGATGCAAATGCTGAGGCATTTATATCCAGTTCTACAGCTCAGGGTAAAGTCCACTCCTGATTGAAATCTCTTGAGTAGCCAAGGTTACTGCACCTTGAGCAAAGATAGAGCATGAGACGAGATGTTGGCATCGGGTCATTCATAATTCAGCAGGTACACCTGAACTAGTGACCTAGTAGGGTATTCAAGGACATCCTTTTTTTTAAACCACAAGTTTAAAATACAGCTAAGCTTGTGGGAAACAGATTCTCTTAGCTTGCGATGTACCATTTTAAGAAGGTAATTGTCCAGAATAGATAGCCTAAAAATAAAGAGAGCAGAAGAAGCATTTGCACTGAATAAAACATTTGCATCAATATTCAGAATATGAATAATTTAATGTCACAAATAATCATAAAGTGAATGAAATGTTTCCGCACATAAGAAAGTGGTATGTGAAGAATATAGAAGAATAGAATATTGGCACATATAATCAGATCATTAACAAATACCTTTAGAATTTTGCCACATATTTAGAAAATATATTTCAAATATTGGTTTATATTAAAGAAAATGTATATGTTGCCACCCCTTATAATCAGGAACTTAAAAAGAAATATATTTGGCTTATCATTCAAAAATAATAATATTGGATATGTGAAAACAAATGTGATGTAAATTAAATATAACATTAGCATGTGTATAAAATAAATTGGGCCCATAATCTGAAAACCAATAAAAATAATTTTGTTAAAAACATCTGAGAAGAATAATATGATGTCTAATCATAAAGTGAATATCTTAAAATGTAAGATTATTTATGTTTTTGTAGCTCATTGAAGGAATAAAATAAACATTAATAGAAAATAAATGGAACTTGTGCAACTGGACCAGTTGAAGTTTAGTACTGTATCTCAACAAAGCTATAAAAACCTTCCTCTGTCCTCATATAGATCCGTTCGGTGGAGATCCATTTAAAGAGACAGACCCGTTCAAGAGCACTTCAGAAGACTTCTTTAAGAGGCCGGCCAAGGCTGATCCCTTCACCAGCGCGGACCCCTTTAGTAAAAGTGCGACTCTTCCAGTAAAGGTAAAAGAGTAGACAGGGAAAGGTCTACAGATGCTGTAGGGGCAAAAATACTATCGCAGATCTTTTGGACAGTAGGATTTTTAAATGTATTTTTTGATTTTGCTATACTGTATCAATCTCACAGGGGAAATTATTGCCTCTGCATTTAACCCATACAAAGTGAGCATGCACACACATGCACACACTCGGAGTAGTGGGCTGCCACATTGGGGGCGCCCAGAGAGCATTTGGGGGTCATGTCAGCCATGAATGTCCAGCTCATTTCCCCACCGCCACACATTTTTCTTGCTGGTTTGGGAATTGAACCAGCGACCTTTCGGTCCCAAAGCCGCTTCTCTAACCATTAGGCTGCGGCTATCTCTGAGGTTTGGATCCGGACATTATTTGACAATTTAATCTTGTGTTGGCATAATGTCAAGTGACTTTTACTTTTATCCTATCATATTCTATTAGTAATTGAGCTGGCTTGGTATCTAACTCTAAATGTAAATGCTTTTTATAAAGGGAAAATGCATGACAGCTTGCCTGAGTGTGATTTAAGCTATTCATTCATCATAAAAAAGACAAGTTTAATCAAGCTGCACATACAATTTAAGGGTGTGTCTATTAGAAACTTAATGGTAGTAGTTCTGTATGGTGGAAACACAAAAAAAAACTCAGCAGGATGAAAATGGTGGGCCTTGTGCAAGTGTAAGTTTGTCACGTTCCAGACAATCTTTTGTATTCAAGCCAAATGAGGCAAAACCCAATAAGAATAAAACTGCATTCGAGATCCGTAACTGGCGTCATGTCATTACAACAGATAATAACACTATCAGCCTTATGAATCACTTAGACCCCCACCGTCCTGCTGAAGATTTGCAACCGCCTCTTCCAACCAGCCTCTTCCTCACACCTCACCCTCCATTATTCAGGTTTTCTTTCTCTGGATTATGGTTGAGATTTAGCTTTAATCATGGAAAGCTTACAACTGCACAAGCCTAGTTCGAACCTGGCCCCAGTAATGAAATATCAGATTTAGGATCTACAGCTTTCCATTCTGTAATCAGGCAAATGAATTTGGTTTAAAATACACAGATTATGTGTCATTTATATATACAATCTCACCCTCACACTGATTTATTTGAATCAACATCATAATGGTAGGCATTATTTTTCGGTTAAGGGTAATTAATGGACTACAGTTATGTATCAGTGTTATAAACTCCCATTTTACAAGTCATCCACCACAGCACATACTGACAAATGTTTTTCTTTCCAACATACTGGGCTGCCCAGTATGAACAAAAATAGCGTATTGCAATTATATTGCTACATTATGTGATTGCGATATTTCTTTGTTCAAAAAAAAAAAGCCAAACTCGTGATGTGTCACCGTAAAAGATTTATTGTAGTTTTTTGGAATATGAAAACAAAATAAAATTCTTTCAGCTACACAGACAAAGGATTTAGTTTATTTAAATAATTAACCCTTATATTTAATTATATACAAGGTTAAAGGATTAATGTAGCATTTAGTTGTAAGATATTTATTTGGAACTGAATGCTGTAAAATGAAACAAATTCCCGTTGCAGTTCATTTTAAAGTTGTGAGCCAGTAATATTAAATAGTGTTGATGTTTTTTTTTTTTTTCTTCTCATGACTAAGCAAAATATTATAAGTCATCACTGACACCCCCTCCCTGTACATCCCACTCTGAACGCCGCATAAATGAAGTGTTCCGTATTCTTTCAACAAGATTTTCAGTTCATTTTAAATCAAAAGCAACAGAATTCGGAGAAGCTTCTTTCCTCATGTAATCGTGCATAATAGCTTTAATTACTTTATAAAGACTGTGTTGCTGATATTGTTGTGAGTAAGATGCAATATTTGTCTGTGCAACATTCTCCTCTGTGCAATTTTTCAGTTAGTTCCTCAATATCTTCTTCTGTTCACAGCCCTGTCAGTGTTTAAAGTTCAGTGGTAGCATTTTACAATTTAGAAAAACAAGAATTGTGGCTGTGACTTTTAACAGTGAAAAATGGAGGTGATGCTTTGTTTTGCTACGGCTCTCCGGAATCGACAAGGAGAAATCGGAACGCAGGGTGAGAGAGAAAGAGAAACATTATGTGAATTTCTCTCTCTCTCTCTCTCTCTTTTTCGTTAAAGCCAACTTTTTAACATAAATAAACTGGAACTGAAATGAAGTTGACTCACTCTCAACCCAGTTCTCTGTCACCCTTTCCGAATTACGGCGTTCAGCACTGTCAGAACATTACAAACACAGCACATATAAAGTGTGTTGTTAATCACACACAGGTGTGCATATATTCATAAAATTACTCACTGCTTCTCCAAGATTCCCCTTTAATAACCAGCCCCACTTAACCACACTTGCCTCAGTGTTTTCTTAACATTCATCGGTGTACTCTTGGTGAACTTGAACCACTGGTGAAGATTCATATTTATGGCATTTGGCAGATACTCGTATCCAGAGAGACTTACATTTATCTACAACTGAGCAGTTGTGGGTTAAGGGCCTTGTTCAAGGGCCCATTAGTAGCACCTTGGTGGTACTGGGGTTTGAACCCCTGACCTTCGGAACAGTATTCTAAGCCTTAACCACTGAGCCACCACTGAAACACTGCCACACTGGCTTGTAGATCCTACATACACTTAATTTTAACACTTTGAGCTATTAAACTCTGATTTGTTCATGTATGTATTTAGAGTTTTTGATATAATTATGGGGTTATTTCTGCCCTGTTGGGATTTTTAGCTAGCAACTCGATATTCATAGTAAATTTGTGTTATCTGTGTCAGATCTTTAGCATTTTTTAAATTTGCATCCTAAACTTACAGGTGTTCCTGACCATTAAACTCATTTTTTCCCCTTCATTCTGTTTTTTTAGTCTCATCACTTTGCAAGCAACGACCCCTTTGCCTCTACCAGCCCCAAACACAAAGGCGCAGGTACATCACTTCTGCTGAGTCATCTCACACCTCATCACACCTCGATAACCATTTAAAGAATCTCAAGTTTAAAATGAAAGCTGACATGAGATAGTAAAATGTTCCATGTGTTTAATCCCTCTAACATGTGTAGCTCTGCTCTAAAAGTCTTAACAGTTAAACAAAAGGTGGCTGTTTTCACACATATTAGCCCTGGAGGCATTTCTGGCCCCCACCACAGGCCTCTGAAAGGCTGTGAGGCGAGAAGCTACTGTTAAACGGGTTCCCATGCTCAGCATCCTGACCGCCTGTCCGCGAGTGCTCTGCCAATCTTAAAAAGGATGTGACATTCCTCTGCTGTTTGAGTAAACATCTTCTGTTACAGCGTTTTACAGCGATGCCAGGAAGTGCATGGCTTTGTTTTTTTTTATTTGTAGTGGTTAGAAGAAGAAAAAAAATACTATGAACATAGGCATAAGCAAGAGAAGAATGTTAGTTGAGTGCTGGAGGTAGAAACTGAAACGTTTTGCTTAGCAGTGAGGCTCTGAGTGTTTGCGTAACCTGTATGAGGTATGCAAATTTCAAACAGTAAGAGAAGGTTGAGTAGATTTCTAATAAATAAGGGAGGAAATTAGGTTGAATATACTTGTCTGTGTATTCTATCTATATATCTATATCTAAATCTAAATATATATATATATATATATATATATATGTGTGTGTGTGTGTGTGTGTTTGTGTGTGTGTTTGTGTGTGTGAGAGAGAGAGACGGTATGTGTGTGTGTGTGTATATA
>JAOUQZ010000004.1:12509707-12527467 GCA_028564935.1 Neosilurus hyrtlii
GTGTGTGTATGAGTGTATCAGTGTGTATGTATATGTGTGTGTGTATATGTGTGTGTATGTATATGAGTGTGTGTATAAGTGTGTGTATGTATATGAGTGTGTGTATGAGTCTGTATGTAGATGAGTGTGTATATGAGTGTGTGTATGCACATGTGTGTGTGTATGTATATGTGTGTGTGTGTGTATGTATATGAGTGTGTGTATATGTGTGTATGAGTGTGTATGTATATGAGTGTGTGTATGTATATGAGTGTGTGTATATGTGTGTGTGTGTGTATGTATATATGTGTATATGTGTGTGTGTATGTATGTATATGTGTGTGTGTGTATGTATGTATATGAGTGTGTGTGTGTGTGTGTATGTATATGTGTGTGTGTGTGTATGTATGTATATGTGTATATGTGTGTGTGTATGTATATATGTGTATATGTGTGTGTGTATGTATATGAGTGTGTGTATGTATATGAGTGTGTGTATATGTGTGTATGTATATATGTGTGTGTGTGTGTGTATGAGTGTGTATGTATATGAGTGTGTGTATATGTGTGTGTGTGTGTGTGTGTGTGTGTGTGTGTGTGTACATGTATATGTGTGTGTGTATATATATATACATATATATGTGTGTGTGTGTGTGTATATAGGTGTGTGTGTGTATATATATATATATGTGTATATATATATATGTGTGTGTGTGTGTGTGTATGTATATATGTAAGTGTGTGTGTGTAAAATGTTGATTCCTTGATCATGTTAATTGTTTTTAAGAGTTTTCTTGTGTGTTTGCAGACCCCTTTGGGACTCTGGACCCTTTTGGAAGTAGCTCATTTGGCAGCAACAGTGGCTTTGCTGACTTCAGTCAGATGTCAAAGGTATTATCAAATTATTCCTTCTCAAATCTGATTGGTCAAAATATATCGATTCGTTTTCTAACCCTACACCCAATCACAGATTTTTATTAATGCACTTGTTCTAGTAAGTTATAATTTCTCTTCTAACTGTGGGTTCTGTCTCACCCTCGAACCTGATCAATATGTGGAATATCTTTTTCTTTGGTAGACATGTAAACACTTGACCTCTCTACATCTCATTCTGACCCCTTGTCCTTGCGTTTCATACCTGTAGCAAAGCTTCACAGAGGACCCCTTCAACCAAAACCAGGACACTCCCGCTCTCCCGCCCAAGAAGACCATACCACCTCGGCCCAAGCCCCCCAGCGGTAGGTTTACGAGTTACCGGTGAACGGCAGGTTTAATTCTTTCAAAGTCTCTGTGGTTTTTATGTGAGATTTTCGACAGTTTTACCTGCCCACATGTTTCACACACAGTTTCACAGTTTATCAAGATGGAGATTTAAACCATGATATGCAGTTTTTTTCTTTTTTTCCTTGAGATAAACAGGAACTGAAGGGTTAGAATAAATTCATATTTAGTTTTTTCAAGCTATATGACTACCCAATCTCACACAAAATAAATTACAATAACAACCTTATTAAGAAATCTAAGATATCTATGTAATATACTTATACATATCATAATACAACTCAAAGATTAGCTGTTTATAAAGGTGAGTGAAGCTATATTTCCCCATTTAAGGTTTCTGTAATAAATTTTTCAGTTAGGGATCAGTAGCTGGTGTTTGGAGTGCACTGCAATAACTTATCACTCAAAAATAGACTGAAAGAATTTTTTCTCTTTCCCCACAAAATAAAAACTGCAGAGTAGTCAGTAAGTGAATCTGTACTGATTGACAGTTTCATATGTGTTGTGGATTCTCAATCCAACCCCACCCTAACAAATCTCACATCAGTTTCACTTGAATTCACTTCCATTTGATTTACTCGCTTTAAAGATGAATCATCGCTTTCTGTCACGGTAAACGTAACCTCACTCATTTATCGAACTGATTAATCCTATTAGGGTTACAGGTAGACTGGAGCCTGGTTCAGCTGACACTGAGGGAAGGGGGAGTACACTCACACAAACACACACCATTCACACTCATACTCACATCTGGGCCAATTTGGAACAGCCAGGTAGCCTGATGTGCATGTCTTTGAACTGTGGAAGAAAACCCATGGGGAGAACATGCAAACTATACACAGAAACACCCTCGCCAGGCCTGGGACTCAAACCCAGGACCTTCTGCTAACCATCACCATCCCACCGAATCTTAACTAACAGTAGACATATTTATTAGGAATGCTAGAGAAATTTTACACCCAAAAATTAGTTAAATGGTGTAGACCAATAACAAAGTGTCAAGTATATAGTAAAACAAATACAAAGAAACAAATAAATAAATTGTTATATATATAGTATAAACACTTTTTTGTTGCTTATTGGCTGCTGCTTAATTGTTGTAATTGAGATGTAAACATTAGAAAATTTCTATGTTCAATTTACTGTTGTGCACACCCTCTTTATTCTACATTTCACACACCCACACACAAATGCACCCCCCCACCCACACATGTCTTATACTTTATTTTGTTTTGGATAGGGTAGATGTGGATATAATTGAAAAAGTAAACCTTATTTTTTATATTGCCGAATCAGTGTCGCTCACTCGAGTAGTGAAACCTCTATTTCCTTATATTGAACTATTTTTATTTCTTCCTACAGAAGTGTTTTTATTTGTTCCTAGATGTTCATTGTTGTGAAGGTGCTTAAGAGGTTAGAGTTGGAGGTTTAGTTGGTATATTAAAGGGGGTACGGTTACAACTTTACTGCACATCAAATCATCTGTGGTTTGCCTGCACTGGCAGCATAATGCTGATCTCCACGCCCTTCCCCACTTCCTCTGTGTGTGTGTAAGTGCGTGTTTTAAATTCAGGGTGACTTCTCTACTACAAACTCTCACACAGCTAATTTCCCACACATTTTATTTCAGTTGATATGTTATCATATTTTCAATATTATTTAAGGTTTTTCTTACGAAGCCTGATTTATTCCTATTTGATTTAATTTGGATTATTTATTGTGTATAGAATCCCCCCCAACCCCCCCTTCCCCCCATTTTTTTCCTCTATTGTGAGCAGCAGGGAAATTACACACATGCTTTGTTAACTGTCCCATATGTTAAATGTCTTTTTTGAGAGTTGGAGAGTTCCATTTGCATGTCCTTTTATTGTAGGTGTGAATCGAGCAATGATAAGCCGTGCTTGTTGTTTTTGCTGGTTTTGAGCTGTCAGGGTGGAGCTCGGCATTGTGGTTTGCTATTCCGTTTACTGAAAGAGAGAAACTGATTGCTGGTCTAATATAAATAACAGCCCAGTTCACATTGTGGTTAACACCTTTAAGCGGAACCAAGAACCAGCTTAAAGTTCTCATGAGAGATGCTATGCCAATTGTACAACCAAAAAAAGTGTTACACGTAAGCATTTTTGTCTGTTTGGTTTTGTTTTGTGTAATTGCCTAACATCAGCATTTACAATTTTTATTCATATTTAGCAAGTTTTAGTAATAATGTTTAGCCAAAATATGGGATAGGAATGAGCTAAATCATTTTTTAATGTGCCAACATGCTGGTAGTTTAGGTGGCATTATTGGCACACCACAAGTGTGACTGAAACAGCTGTGGTTTTTTGGGGAGGGAATCTTTCGAAGAGGATTTGTGTTAGTCATGCAGGCATGTAATACGCACAGTCTTCTAATCATTATACTCTTAAATAGTTCAGAATTTTACATCCCCCCTTCAAAAAAACACGAGTAACAGTTGTCCTCTGACTAAAAACAAGCGTGTTTCTAGATCAGGGTGTGGCACAGTTCGTATTCAGTCACTCAGTTGAAAAGGAAATGTGAATAACATGCAGCTCATGAACAGTACAAGATCATCGTTATAATATATGATATTATTATATATATTATAATATAATCAGATGAATAGGAATTAAGATTTTGTTGGGTTCTGAAGTTTCATTGCCAAGCAGAATACAACACTTACTTTTTATTTTTCCACGAGAAATAGCCTTTTGTGTGCTTACTTTTTAACCCAAAGTATTGACATACAGCTGCAACAAGCAAACTAAAGAAAACAAGCACATGCTGTTAAATTGAATAATTAAATTGAATAAATAGTTAAGTAATTCAATTGGATACTAAGTTGGATCTTTAAAAAATACGAAAGCTAAAATGTAATATGTTTTGATTTAAAAACAGCTGAGTAGAATGTAGAGTCAATCTTCCACAATCTAAAAGTACTGTCAGTAAGCCCTTGATGTTTTAGCTGGGACCAAAAAAAAACAACAAAAAAAAACAAACGCAAACAAATAAGAGTTGAAGATCTTTGAGACCTTGAGGCAAAGAATATGACTCAAATGCATCAGTGATATAAGGAAGTGATATGAAGGGTTTTAAAAACAAGTAAAAGAATCTGAAATTGCAGGTTAAAACATGGCTCATTACTCACTCATTCATTCTCAGAACTGCTTATTCCTATTAGGGTCATGGGGAGGCTGGAGCCTATCTCAGCCGACACTGGGCAGAGGGCAGAACAGATTGGCAGATTATTGTGGGACAGGGGTCATGTGATCTCTTTTAGTGCTGGCATTAAAAACTGTGAATTGTCATTATTTTTCATGTTGTTGGTGTTTAAAGATTTTCCCAAAAAATTAGCAGTGACAAAAGGCAAAAAATGTAGCAAAAACTACATTGCTGTTTATTTTTTCTGTGGTCAGAAATGTGTAGTGTTTTGTATGTTTGAAAGCTGTTGCGTATAGTAAAGTTAGGAACATGTTTAGGCGTGAAGGTAGAGAGAAGTAGCAGTGTGGATGAAATGCTGCCAGAGCATCCCGAGGGCAATGGGTGAAAGATTTTTGTGGTTACTATCTGATCACACACCGTTCGTTGCCATGAAGCCGTGTAACCATAAGTCACTTTGTCCACTTATTGTCTAAGCAGCAAACTTACCATCCTCTGTCTGATGTGATTTAATATTATGTCGACTACTTCTAAATGAAAAAGTCTTTTTATTTCTGAACTCTTCCAGGTAAAAGCACTCCAACCAACCTGTCCGGATCTGTGGATTCAGCCAAGTCGAGCGATCCCTTCCAGCCCTTCGCCTCTGATGCTAACGACCCGTTTCAGAGTAAAAAGGGGCTAGGGGACCCATTTAGTGGCAAAGATCCGTTTGCTCCATCTGCTTCAAGTAAAGCCACTAAAGATTCTTCCTTGGGTTTTGCAGACTTCAGCTCTGTAAGTTGAGCTTAGTGATACTACTCTTCTTGTCCAGTCCACCTTTTCTTTTCTTTTTTGTATTATTTTTTTTTTGTTCCCTCAAACATTCTCTGCTTTCTAGTGAGGTTTCTGGAACAGACCACACCATTTGGCTTCTGTAGTTCTCCGTGTATGCTCTTGCCTCATGCTGGCTACTCTCCATCTCTACTGCCATTACTTTTGTAGATTACCCGACTCTGGGAAATGATCTAGATCAATGAGAAAGGGGAAAATCCCCAGTAAATGTAGTTGATTGAGTTGTAGCTGCACTGATTCATGGGGCACTTTCATATGAAAATATGCTACTTCCTGGGGCAAAAGATTTACTTTCTTTGTGATAGAACATGGGTTACTTTTGGTATTGTGTACATATCAGAGCTTCATTGTTTTTCCCATATTATAATCTTCTACCTCAAAGTAAAACTTGCCCAACGTCTTCCAACTGATTTAGGTACAAACAGCAGAACTGTAATTTATATGTTGGAAATTAGAATTGCGATATTTTACTTTTTTGTGCCGCTAACATGCATAGCTTTGACCAAACGTGGCAAAATATATATATTTTACATTTTCTGCTTAAGTTTTTTTTAACCCTTCATTTTTTAAACAAATGAATTCCAGCTATTCATAGACAAAAATGCGCCACCAAAAGACATTAAACTCTGGGAAATAGTCCCTCTATGTCCATATTTTTCCTATATCTTGATGTTAATTCAAAGAATAAAGTTCTTTTTCCTGAAGATTTCAGAAGTTCTGACACTGGAGACTTCATCCAGAAAAGTTCACAATACCATGACTCAAGATTACACATTTTACTGGGGCTCCTGAGCAGAGCCCCTAGGCATTTAAGATGACTGGGATGGTTGTCCCATGTCCATGCACCCACAGGAAACCCAATGGGGCTGTCGTATCACCAGTAAAAAAAAACATTTATTATTAATGATGAAACCCACACCCACAAAATAGAGGTGCCAACACCACCGCTCAGATTTGTACCTGCTTTGCTTCAGATCGTAGTTAGGAAACACAAAAGAAGGGTATTTGTTTATTTATTTATTTCCTCCAGGGCTGATGTTGATTCAGCCCTTAAAGGAGCCGTGCTACTCATATAACACCAGCTTCAAACACTTATCAATATTGATATCTAGCAGGAGCTCTGCTTTCAGACAGAGCCCTTATCTATATAGTAAGAGATCATCTAGTGTACTATATTAGGTAGGTAACGGTAAGGAAAAGTCTGTTGGGATTTTACACCTGAGCCTACTGGCTCATCAGGACAGAACTTATCCCCAGTTTCCTTAGTGTGAAGCACTTAGGAGTTCAACTCCTCCTCCTTACCTTCCCAGTTTTTTTTACTGGTACCCATTTATACTGCTGGGTGGACAGAGGCACAGTTGTTGTTAAGACCTTGCCCAGGGTTGATCTAGCACAGTGGGGGTCTATACTGTATTAGAGTGACTGCTTTAATAAAAACCCGTGATTTGCAGGTGTACTATGTACTGTTGGCAACACTGACTAATCAGACTCCAGAATTCATCAATGCTGCAGTTTAAATCTATAGACTGTGTACTGCTGAATGGTGAGTCGGCACATGGTTATGGAAAGCAAAGCATTAAATATAGTTTTAATGTTATGCTTAAAGTGAAAATCAGGGTTTAGGCTCATGGCGTGCTGACAGAAAGCCGCTAACAGATCTTTAGCATGGCAGTTTTTTTTGCTTTGGTAAAGAACATCTTCCGGATTTGATTTTTCCAACAGAAATGCCTGTGAAGTTGAGATTATTGCCATAATCTCATTGTTTCAGGTTTGTTTCCGTGCGTGCAGTTCAACATGACCATTATAAAACAGGATTCCGATGGAGAGAAAAGGTCATCTGTATGTTTCCCCTGTACACGCTGAGGGTTGGAAATGGTTTGGGTTATTGGCAGTAGGGGGCTTTTGGAGATGCTTCCATGGTGACTGGTTGACAGGAAGGAGCAGTATCACTACTCAGCTCTCAGCCTGGAGATTTCTCAGCATGGGATTTTATTTTATGCACTCATTATTTATAACTCATCCTCCCTCTCAGCTGTCATTCTCCTGTCTTTTTGCATGCGATGGGGGCACCGTGTTTGCCACACTCATCATTTGTCCATCAGTATTACTGCTAAATATATGTTATTTGAAATTTCTTTTTCATCCTCATAATAATAATCATAATAGCATTGATAATGGTCACCGCTGCAAGTACATGTCTTTTTGGAGTTTTTTAACAGTATATACTTCATACTGAGACATTTTTGAGGAATAATGCACTCCATATTGTGCTGTTGTAGGAAAATGATCTACATCTGGAAGTTATAGTGAAGTGGACTTACTGTCACCACAGTGAAGTTGATTAATTTCAGATAACAGCATGTCACAGACTGGTATTCCTCTTGTACCACAGCAATCTGCCAATAATTAGATTCTGTTTTTTTTATTAATTAAAGGACATCATGTCTTACTTTTTATTCATTTATACTTATGATTAATATTGTGAAAGTTCCACAAAACAGTTTAGTTTTTCACTTATGGTATAGTCCTTACCTCACTGGCCTCTTCCATGTCTTTTTGTCTAATGAAAAAAAGATCCAAAAACAACAACCACTTGTGACTGTGAGACCAAAAAGCATGAGCTGTTCTGTCCTTTATTAGACTTTAATAAAGCTCTAAAACTGGAGACTTCTTTTAAAAACAGTTCAATAAAAATCCCCTTACAGAACATTTCCACAAATCTATGTATATTACTAGAGAAATTACAAAGTGCTCTTGTTGAAGCGTATTATTACACATCTGTAATTTGCAGCTACTGTTATAGGAAATTAAACACCACATTCTGATAGTCAGAATCCAGATTTTAGCAGCGTGGAGGTGTAATGGTTTTTGTTTCACACTCCTGTGCAGCGGTGACCTTGTTCTCTTTAGTGCCACTCCTTTTATTCTGCAGTTAATCTGATGTGCATGTTTTTCTCACATCCATCCTGTTTTTTAGTTTCTGTTCTCAAAGGAAATGGAATTTGTGTGTTTCGGAGCCTCCCGTTTTGAAATCAGTGCATGTTTCATTTTCCTGTTTGAGCTTATTGCTTTCAGAAAGCTTGGTTTAAAGATCTGTTGGGTGTTATTGATGTTAGTGGTCTGTTCAGTGTGCGTCCTGCTCTTTGTATGTCTGCAAATCAGTCAATCCTGTGTGACGTGTGTTTTCTCAAGTGTTTTTTCGTGTGTGTGAGTGTGTGTCTGTGTGTGTGTGTGTGATCTAATTTTCTCTTACAGGGCATGGAAAAATGAAGGTAAGCTTGCCGGAAAATTTGGTAAGCAGAAATGAAAGGTGACTTGCATAATTATTCTCCCCTTACACTTTTCCATGTTGTTGTATTGTTGCAATCTGGAAGTATAACAGCTTTACCTGGGATTATATTGTGAATCTAAACAACATACTGTGACACAGCATTAAAATGAAAGTAAAATATCAATAAACTGTAAAACCTAAAAGTCATGATTGGCTCTTGAGTGGCACATCAACATGGTGCACCACTGTCATCCTGAAGACCACGAGTTCAAATCCAGGTTGATGCACTCACATATCTGGAGCTGGGAGCTGATTGGCTGGAGCTCTCAGGACAGGAAGGAATGGCATAAGTTCACCTCTCTACTCCTTAGAGCAATCATCAGCCAGTCATGGTTAGCTGGGAGCTGATGCATGCAGGGGAAAAAATATCGCTTAACCTCTGTGTGTGTTACTCTGTCCCCGAATATGCATGCGAAGCTTGAAAAGATGCAGGCAGCAAGCATCATGTGTTATAGGGGAAGTCCGTGATGGACTGGCAAGTTGTTCAGAGTGTACTTGGCTTTTGCCCAAAGTTTGATTAAGAAAGGCGCCCTCTGATCCTGAACGTCACATTTTGTACAGAAAGGAATCACCCCCTTCAAAATATTCACATGTTGCTTTGCAGCCTGAAATGTAGACACACAGAAACCCCAGCCTCCAAGGTCAGTACTTTTTTTCTTACAGCCATGAGCCCTTTGACATATTTCCTACCAAATTTTCACATCTAGATTGTGCAACATTTGCCCACTTTTTTGTACAGCACACTTCAGGTTCAGTCAGATTGGATGGGGACTGTTGGTGGACTGCAATCTTCAAGTCATTCCATATATTTTAGTAGGGTTTAAGTTTTGGCTCTGATTGGGCCGGACAAGAACATTCAGCCTTCTCTCATCTTCCCATTAACAATAAATGGCAGCAGGTTTTCCTCAAGAATTAGATGGTATTTTGCCCCATTCATTTTCCTTCTGTCTTGAAGTGTGCCCCGGTCCCTGCTGCAGAGAAACATCCACACAACAGAATGCTACCACCTTTCTTTTTTTTTTTCTTTAGGGATGGTGTTCTCTGATGTGACACTATATTGGCTTTCTGCCAGATATAATTTGGTTTCATCTGATCACAACACCTTTTCATTTGCCCTCAGAATCTTCAAGGTGACTTAATGTGGCCTTTCTTGTGAAGTGGCTTTTTCCTTGCAACCCTTCCATATAGGAAACAATTTTGGAGCATTTGTGATATGGTTGTCACATGCAGACAGTAAACACTGTCAGAAAAATCCTGTACCTGCTTTAAAGTTTCCATTGGGCTCTTTGTAGCCTTTCTTCCCAGAATCCTTCTTGTGCTTCTATCCAGTATGGAGGGATGACCTGATCGTCCGGTAAAGGTCCTATTAGTACCAAAGACTTTCCGCTTCTTCATTATGGATTTTACTGTTTCTTGGGATTGTACCCATTTCCTAACTTGTGCTTGTTCACTCCTTGATCCCTGAGATATTTTGACAGGGCCTTGCCAATCATAGTTGATTGTTTGTTTTCAGTTACACATCTAAGCACTGGAATGCTCAAGGAATACTGTAACTGTTTTTATGCTGAACTGATCAGAATGATTACAGTTGATCACGGGTAGAAGCCAATTAGCTTGGTGTGCAACAAAATCTTATTAAATTAAAGGGGGTGATTGTTTTCTGTACCCACCTCTGTTTTCTGTACCCACCTCTGTAAGCAAGCACAAACATCAGGAAGATAAACAAAGACAAACAGCATATACAGCGCCATGGAAACTCTTTAAAAAAAAAAGTGTTGATTGTTTTGTTTCCAACATGTTTGAATATGAAAGCAAATCGTTCACCCTCTTTGATAGAGTGCCTGCACATAAAAGTGATATACCCCAACAAATGTTAAGATTAGTCACATGAAAAAGTTCATATACTCTTACATGTGTCACACTTTTATTAGAATTAGGTGTTCCAGATGAAGATGTCTTATTTAAACCTGGGGTCAGGGGTCTAAAGAGCTCTCTGAGGTCTTCAGAAAAAAGGCTATGAATGTCTATGAGTCTTGCAGGGGACTTAAAAATATCTAATTGATTTGAAATAAATGATTCCACTGTAAGAAAATTTGGCGTACATTAAATATGACTTTGTCTAGGACTGGCCACTGCAGCAAATTCAACCTGAGGGAAGAACAGTTTGATGCCAAAAAGAATTTTCCAACATCCCCAACATTTCATCACAGTCACGTGTCACTTCTTGTGTGGATTCAGCGTAACCCTCAGCATGATGCAACCACCAGTATACTTCACTGCTCTGGAAGATTAACAGTGTTTGTTATTAAAAACTTTGTTTGTTGGGCTCCCGAGTGGCGCATCGACAAGGTGCACGACCATCAACCCGGCGATTGCAATTTCGAATCCGGATTGATGCCACAGCCATCCGTGACCGGGAGTTCATGGGAGCTAATTGGCTGAGCTCTCACAGGAGGGAGGGATGGCATATCACTTCCCTGTCACGATTACCAGCCAATCATGGCCGTCTGTTAGCTCATTCGTACGAGGGGGCGGATAGCGCTTTCCCTCTGAGTGTGTTAGGCCACCCCCAAATAGGCATGCGCAACAGTTCGAAAAGAGGCGAGTGGCAGCATTGCATGTCACGGAGGGGGCATATGCATGCTTACGCCCCTCCCTGGTCGGTGGTGGTCATGTGATAAAGGTAAAGTTGAGGGGTGGGAATCGGATATGACTAAATTTGGGGAGAAAAATGGGGGAAAAAATCTTTGTTATTAAAAGACTCCTGGAGGAGGCTGTCCACCCGCATGTCAGGGACCAGGTAAAGAGATTATTCAAAGACATCATTTTATTTCCAGGGTGTAACATAACAAAATGTGGACACGTTCAGTGGGGTGAAATACTAATGCAAGTCACAATATTTCTCACTCATTTGGTGAACCGCTTAATCCTGCTGAGGTCGGGGGGAGGCTGGTGCCTGTCTCAGCCAACACAGGACAAAGGTGGGGTACACCCTCAACAGTTCACCAGACCATTGCAAAGCAAAACACGCGCACACACACACACACACACACACGGGCAAAAATCTCATCACTGTATATACTCTAGAAGAACTCTGTGATCAGCATTTTTAGCTCTGTGGGGGCATTTAAGTGTGAGCTTCTTTTGTTGTGAAATGTCTCAGCCATTGGTTTGGGAAGGGTGGCGCGGTTGCATAGTGGTTAGCACATCTGCCTCATAGCAAGAAGGTCCTGGGTTCCAGTCCTGGGCTCAGCGAGGGTGTTTCAGTGTGGAGTAGTTCATGTTCTCTCTCTGTGCTTGCGTGGGTTTCTTCCAGGAACTTGGGTTTTCTCCCAAAGACATGCCCATTAGGCTAATAGGTTGTTTCAAATTGCCTCCAAGATTGAGTGTGAAGGGTTGTGTGTGTTGGCCCCGCAATGGACTGGCAAGCTGGTGAGGGTGTTTCTCCAGCCTCCCCGTGATTATAGTAGAATAAAGCGGATTAGCAAATAAATGAAATAATGAATTATTTGGAAAGAAATAAGGATTTAACCTTAGAATATAGATAACTAGGGACACTGTAGATATGAAGCAAAAAAATTCACATTGGCTTTTCAATTTTCAAACAGTATTTTTGTGGTTGGCGGAAGCCTGTGGTGGTACATGTACAGACTGATGGTCTGTTATTACAGCCGTGAAAATTAGGTCAACCAAAGTCACTTAACGTATGACGCTGATGTTTCTTCCCTCTCTACCAGCTAAAATGAAATCTTTGGCAGTGTTATCACCTCTACTAAAATGAAAGAAGAAGGAGGAACTTGAGAAACACTATTGGATTTATTTTTTTTACTATTTTGTCTGTGTGTGTGTGTGTGTGTGTTTACATTTTATCTCATCCAGTTCTGTTTCTTCACACTAATCTGTGTACCAGTGTGTACTTTTATACGTGCTAACTTGTTGAAGTTTGTGTTAATACTTACCACATGCTGCCCTGTTGTGCTTTTTTTCCCCTCTCATCCTCCAGTTTGGGAATGAGGCACAGCAAATGGAGTGGGCCAAGCGTGAAAGTGAGCGAGCTGAGCGTGAGAGGCTGAAGAGACTCAGGCAGCAGGAGCAGGAGGATCTGGAACTGGCCATTGCACTCAGCAAAGCTGAGATGAACAACACTTGAAGCCGGGTGTTTCCCTCTCACATGCCCTCTTTACACCCCTGCAGCAGAGGAAAGTGTGTGTGTGAGTGTGTGTGTGTGTGTGTGTGTGTGTGTGTGTGTGTGTGAGTGTGTGAGAAACAATGACAAATAAGTGAGATGTGTATGGTAAAAGAAAGAGTTTTTAGTGTTCAAACATCATTTTAAATTTATTTTAATACAATTTCGGGGCAACCCTTGTGTTAACCCTGGTTTATTTTACATGCACTGCGTTAACCTGCACTACTCTGGTAAAATTTTATTTAAGGTGCGTGTTTGTGAGAGGACCTGTGAACACAGCCACTCATTGACACAGTTCCACTTTACCCCAAAGACATGTTTAGTGTCTCTTGTTTGCATCTTTTGGTTTTATTTATGTAGAAGGTGAATATATCACTAAAAACTGTAAATAAAGTCCACCTCCTGGCTTTTGGTGGGGTCAGTTTGGAAAAGGACTTAACTTGATGAATTTAAACAGTGCTCCACCCACCCAGATCCATCAACACAGGAAGAGATAGACTGAGATCATGGGTGAGCTGTGAAAAGGATCATCAGTGCTAGGTCCAGCCTGAAACACACAGTGAGTTCTGTGAAAAGAAAAATAAGCTGGGTAGAGTCACGAAGAGCCACCTTCACGTTGAAGAGAATTTTCTCATACTTGAAGTGCATGAAGCTAGCCAACCACATCCTTTCATACTGCTCCTCACCGGGCAGCGTAATACACTCTGAGAAAAGTGCTGTCTACTCTCTTCCATGTACACTATATGGACAAAAGTTAATGAACACTTGATTATTAGACCGATATGTAGCTTCTTCCCAAAGTTGCTGTTGGGTTACAATTTCCCTTCACTAGAACTAAGAGGCTCAAACCTGTTCTAGCATGACCGTCCCCCTGTGCACATAGTGAGCTCCATGAAGACATGCCTCGCCAAGGCCGGATGGAAGAAAGTGAGTCCCTTTCACAAGAGCACTGACCTCAGCCCCACTGAACACGTTTGGGATGAACTAGAATCCTAACAGCCCCAAATGTTCCAGCCTGACATCAGTGCCTGACCTTAATGATGCTCTTGTGGATGAATGATCACAAATCCCCACAGCCCACACCCCAAAATCTAGTGTACAGCCTTCCCCGAAGAGAGACGTTTATTATAATAGCAAAGACGAACGAAACCTGGAGTCCAACAATCAAGAAACACAGGACTGTTAAGGTTATGTATGTCCACAAGCATTTGTCCATCTAGTGTAATGGGAGAGGGTGTATCCTGGTGCTCAAAAGCAGGATGTCTGTTGTATCAGGTGGTAAAGCTCTGTTAACTTTTTGAGAAACACATTTGAATTTCAGTCTTTCAATTCTGAACGTCTCAGATTTTTTAGATAAAAAAAAGACAGATGCAAACATCAGACACCAAATATTTGGGTACTACATGTGGGGTAAAGGGGAACATTGTGTACATGTGATACAAGACCATTCTTTATATTCTGATACGTGCTCTAAAAAACGGCTAAAATGACAATGCTGACAATTTCTTAAGTCTTAAGTCAGTTTCCCGGTGAGCTGAACTGCGTGCTATATGGCTGGAGAGAAGTATAACATATCTAAAAAGGTTTTAAAGATTTAATAAATGGTAATAAGCTGTACTTTTGCTATGTGTGAAAGAAAGAATTGTACAAATCCACTCCTTTTATGTTCTGTACTGTTTGTGTGTCTGGGTCTGATGCGTAGAGAAGAGTCGTGTAGGTTGGACCTACACACACACACACACACACACCCAGAGCTCCTATCCTTGAGGAGGTTCAAATTTGCCGATTCAGCTGTTCAGCAGGATGTGTAAATCTTGAACCTGTGCAGGACTGCAGCAGTGAAGAAGAGAGGCAGTGGAATAACCCGCTCACCTCGTTTTCATTTTGTTTTAATTCGCTGTTGACTCGTGTTTTTTTAAAGCTTATTTTTTCCTCCATAAGCACAATCCACTAAAGATGGTGAAATGTTATAACAATATTAGTCCTGATCATCTTCCAGACTGTGATAAGAAACATGTTATGAACAAATGTTGCTAACCTTGCCATTTCCCTGCTTTACCCTTTCAGTATTAATCCAGACATTTCCCGAGTTCTTTTACTAAAACCTTCCTGTGTTTTACTTGAACCGTATGCTGCCTGCCATGTTTTTAAACCCGTGGTTTTAATATTTTGAGTCATTAAAGTGAATTTCTTCTTGTTCAAACTTTCTCACCATGGACACATGGACTTCCTCAAGCTGAGAACATTATCTGTTCACCCCTCCGCTGCAGTCCCCATGTGGGCCGGAGTAAATTAACTCGGGTTAGGGACTACCAGGGTTCGAATAAAGGTGCCACTGATATTCAGTGTGCTGTTTAGAATCTTCTGCAAATTGTAACATAGCCTACAGAAGGACAAATATTTTTGGTTTGCTCCTATAATACTCTTTCACCATTCAGTTGCGTGATGTGTTTTTCTTTCTTTTCCTTATGAGTAGGCATGTGCAGAACATTGATCGTGTTTAGAAACTTGGAGCTATTCTGTTTTGGGGAAAATAATTAAAGGAATTTGGTCACCTTAACCTCGAACACAACACCACGCCTTAGTCGAAGCGAAGTACCTATATGGTCTTACCTAACGCCCACTGGAATCACACGTTGCACATGCATTGTGCCCCATGGAACATATGTTAGGCCCCCTTCCTTATAAGGTAAAGGGCTTTAGCATACATTTTTCCTATTTTTTTGCTTATAGGGAAACACTCATTCAGTTAATCAAAAGCTGCTGTTCTAGAAGATTCATCAGTGTTTTCCGATCAGTCAGAATCCAGAATTCAAGGTCAATATTAGCACATTCCTACTCATAAGCAGCATTAATTTAACAGTGTTACTGTATTTGTCTGGAGGAACCTTCTCACTAAATCCAGATGAACCTTCTCTGAATATATCTCAAACTCTTGTTAAATTTGATTTCTGTACATAAAGATGTTACTTTCTGTTAATAGTTTACACCGTTTTAAACAATTATTCAGTGTTTTTTTTTATTATTATTATTTTATTTTTCTGTGGGAGCTAAGTAACACGAAGTCTCACATTTCATTAGTGCCCACCCATGCTGTATTTGTTACCTCCACTGTGCAATAGTTTGTAAATTTTTATTTGTGTACTGAAACATCTGTAAACTCATTTTAACTCTTTTATTTCTTTATGAAAATTTTATGTAAGTATTTTAAATGCCTGTTAACGTCAAAACAAATGATCCACTGATCTTGCGCCTGTTGCGCTTTTTTTTGGCCTGCCTTATTCCCTTACCTCTAAACAATGAACAAACCAAATTATTGCTCACTATACTGAAATGCATTAAAAAAAACAAGTACATAATGTATATCACATGTTATATTTGTCTTATTAAAAAAAAATAACTCCAAATATGTAACTTGAAGCATTTAAAGATTTCAGAAATTAATATTCACTAGAAAAGCTTGGGTTTATTTGAAGATGCCAATGCTTGCTATGTGGTCCTTTGTTTCACAGAATAAAATATACACCATTTCGGATACAGTCGTATTCTCTATGATCATTTGATGATGAAAATGCTTGAACTTTTTCTCTACAATATAATTTAAAACAGTAATGTTTCTACTGGGTGGGTGAAGATTCTGCAACAGTTTCTACATTGTATTGCACTCATGCCAACTAACTGAATTGCTTTTTCAGTTCTCGAGAGAATTATGACTCTTGAGAAAATGAAAATGAAGAACATCTGCAGTATGAACCTGTGCCGACGTTGGCTCGCTCAAGCCGTGTGAACTAACAGGAAATTCCAAGCTGTATTTTTTTTATTTACTTGACGTGTTGATGGTGGTGCAGTGAAAATGCAGGAACAGGGAGTTGGATATATTAGATTACCTGCCAAATCCTCTGTCTGATGTTTACTTTTGCTACATTCTTCACTCCTTATTTACCTCCTTTTTCTTTGGAATCCCTCATCCCTCACTTCTGGAGAATAAATAATACAAATAAAGTAACAGTAACAGTGAAATTGCTTTGTAAACCTATTAGGGAAGTTGATGTAGATTGAAATCCCTTTTTAGCTCCAGCCCACAAAGTGTCTCAAGAGCTATATGAATGGGTTCCCTCTGTCTGTCCATCACACTTTAGTTTCTGGACATTTACTTACTGCCCACTGAAGCCAGGGCTTTCAAAATTGGTATGCTGGCTCTTTACTATGAGTTATATGCTGAGTATGTGTGTGAGTTACCTTGACCTCTTTTTCATGGTCACAAACTTTCTTTACTTGTTCTATATTGGCATATTATGAAGTGGTCCTTTCCGCAGAAGCATCTGGACCCCTTTGGTATATATACATTTTTTGTTGTGCTTTGAAATTTGAAACTTCCAGCAGCACAATATTCAGTAACTCCAGTGAATCTAATAATGACAGTTGATCAGAATAATCTGATTTGCTACCAGATACATAACTATTATGTGTCCGAGCAACACTTTCTTCTCCTTTCACATGCGTAGGATTTCACTTTGACTTATATGGGAATGACGGTATACTGGTATGATGTATACTATCAGGGCAGCCAAAATACCCTCTAGCCGCATCCTCCACCGTTACGTCTGAAGTGTCTTTGAACGAAGCATTTAACCCTCTACTATTCTCTCTGGGCAGGGCAATGTACACTCCAAGAGTGTGTATGCTCACTATTTACTTGTGTGTGTTTATCTTGGATGGTCAAAATGCAGAACCAGATACAGTATATCAAAAACTCATGACCATCATACCTGGAAAATATGAAGCACAAAATTATCTAGAATATATCTGTATGCTCTTGCATTAGGGTTTCTCTTAACATGAACTAAGCAGCCCCAACATGTTTCAGCATTACAATAACCCTGACCCTCCCTTAGCAAAAAGTGGTGTACTTGAACTTTATTTTATTAAGTATACTTGAGTATAAGTATACCAAGTATACTACAGAACATATACTTAGTACAAGTGTAACTTG
>JAOUQZ010000004.1:12539989-12554507 GCA_028564935.1 Neosilurus hyrtlii
CATGACTAACTATGGCAGCATAACTAAAAAGAGAGAAACCAGAAGGAAGACAGACATGAGGGCCCCCTGTAACATTGGGCAATCAGCCTTCCACTGTCAACAGACCTGGGTGAGACATATGGTCTATTAGGGTTGCAGGGCTCCTGGAGCCTATCTTAGCTGACACTGGGTGAAGTTGGGGTACTCAGAAGTCCATCACAGATCCAGCACACACACACTCCACACACACTCACCTAGGGGTAATTTGGAACAGCCAATTAGACTAAAGTGTATGTCTTTGGACAGAGGAAACAAGAGTACCTGGAGGAAACTTATGCAAGCAAGAGCATGCAAACTCCACAGAGAGACACCCTTGCTGACCCCAGGACTTGAACCCAGGACCTTCTTGCTGTGAAGCGGATGTCCTTACCATTGCCACCATGCTCGCTGTAACTATTAATTAACTGGACGAATCAGTAAGGAATATATATTTTCCTGTACTATATAGTTAGTTTGTAAATTAGCTAGCATCAGGTAGAACCGTTGTGTGTTCATTATTCACAGCAAGCAGAAATCAAGTACTATTCGAATGGGATTTAACTAATAATTCCAGAGGACATCTGCAGTAATTCACAAGCGATAGCTGATTTAATAAAAAATCTATTATATTATTATATATTATAACAATAATATATATTATATAATTATAACAATAATATATATACATTTTTTTATTGTTTTTTTTTTATCTTCCTGGCTCTGTGTGTGTCTGTGTGTCTGTGTGTGTGTGTATGTGTGTGATTTTTAAAAATAATTCATTTGAATTTGTTTGTGTGATGTTTCACCAGAATGGTCCAGAATGTTCAGCTATTGAACAACAATACTTTTTCTGTTATGTTTGTGATTTGTTTATTTGTTACGAAGGAAAAACATAGATATAAACATAAAAACATCTTACCATGGTGATTCAATAATTTTTTTGCCTGGGGTTGTTATGTTTTAACCAAAGTGTATGAACTCATAAATGCCTATAAATGCAGTTTCACTTCCTGACTGGACTGAGTGTAGGAGTTATTTTATGCTCCATATCAAGTACTACATTCAACACGGAGAGTTTATTTGGAAAAGACCATTTCTTGTCTTAGGATTTTCCAGTGTAAGGCTTAATTCAACCCCTGGGAAACACCTGCTCTTTTTTCACAGTGGGGCACCTCAGCCGTACGCTTTTTCTAGGCCAGCTCTGAGGCTCACAGGCAAAGAGGAAACTGATAGTCCTGCCAGAAAGTGCATGAGTGAGAGCCTGAGCCGGAACGGGACCTCGAGCAGGGCTTATATAGCCTCTATTTTTAACCCACTCCCCCTCGCCTATCACAGGCCTTCCTCTCGGCGGCGCTGAGGAAGCAAGCCTGGCTCCGTTTCCTGCTCACATGCGGACCTATTGAAATCCAATCAGGCTGGGATACAGCAATAATGACCAAGCACTGAGTCAAACCAGAGGAAAGGAACATAAAAATATTTAGCATATTTGGGCAAATTCTTTCAAGGGGTATTGCTGTACAGTCAATTTAAGACATGATTAGTAATAATGGACTATACATAAAATATCATCACCTGCATGGAAATGAGGTTCATTTAAACCCCCCCCCCCCCCCACCCCCCAAGTTAACTATTTCTGAAATTCTTCAGTGATTTTCCTCTCAAAATACAAATCACTGAATCTGATTTATTGGTTAGTAGTGTGTTTGTTTTTAAATTCCGGTGGGGTACACCTTAAACATCTCGTCATACCATCACAGGGCCAACCACACACAACCATTCACACTCACACCCAGGTGCAATTTGGAACAGCCAGTTATCCTTATGTGCATGTCTTTGGACTGGGGGAGGAAATAAGAGTATTTGGAGGAAACCCACACAGGCACTGGGAAAACATTCAAACTCCACACTAAAACGTCCTCGCCAAGTCTGGGACTTCAACTCAGGACCTTCTTTCTGTGAGGTAGAGGTGCTAACCACTATAACTGTCTTCCACCCTTTAACAGCCCTATATAAAAAAAAAAATTACAAAATCACGTTACTTGAGTCATCATCACAATACAAAATGAAATACCAAAATATAAGGGCTGTTTCACAATTAGTATATACTTTTAGCTCAGAAATAAAACTCCTAGTTTTTGTGGTTTCTTGTTACCAGTCAACACCTTATGAGACTAGAATATTTTGTGTGAAGTATCAGAGCTACAGGTCTGATGGTGTTTAAATTACACTGAGTGAAAGTATAACAGGTACAACAGGGTCTCTAGAATAAGTACATCTGCTTGTAGTGTATCAGAATTTTAAAGAATTCACAGTATTAAGAATAAAAGCTCACTAGACACATAATCTGAGCAGGTTTCATGCAACATTAGTTGTATATATTATTAACTGCAGTAACAAGAGTTTAAATGACAATCATTGTGGTTTTCCGGAGAAGACACTTTTTGACGGACATGCTTATCAAGTTGATGTGGAACTCTGTACAGAAAGTATTTTACATCCAATCCAAATTATATTTTCAGCAAGCTATACAGTACTATGCTGCTTTAGAAAAAAGCAATTTATATCTGAAAAAAGCACTTCTGTCCTCCACATGTAATGTCTACTTTCCGGAAAAGATGTTTTTGACAGACAAAGGATCCCGACAAAGCCACTTAGATTATAAATAGAGCTTATAGAGCAAAGCAGCAGAACATCTTTCTAGACTGTATGAAAATACCCCTCCAAAAGTAAAAGTTAGTTAGTAATTAGGAAGCATATCAGAATCTTATCAGGTCAAAGCTACTATTTTTATTACAGTGAAGAGAATTGAATTCTGTTCTTGGTCAGAATTTGAGCAATGTTTTCCTCTGATAACACTATTTATCGGAATTGAGACAAGATTTCACTAGTTTAGCTGGGACTACTCTTCCTCTACACAACAATACACAAGAGACAGTCATAAAGTATGCCTGGTTAAAGGGGTCCCTTGTATAATTTTATTAAGACAACCCTGATCATGACACCCATCCTTTTAGTGTAGTCCATGAAGGTTTTAATCCACAGTCAGTTACACAGGATTATAATAATAGAAAAGTGATGTTTTACATATGTTTGGGGTACCCTCAGAGGGACAACCAAGGAAACATCATGAAGTGTAGCGGGTAGGATTGAGATCTGCCAACATAGCGATTTCCCGTTGCGTTTTGTTACATGAACATATTGCTGTTTGTTTTGAAGCACACCACATGCCAAAATATCCTGCTTGAGTGGTCCAACCGATGTTAACTAAAGGAAGTCTGATTTCACTTGTTTTACAATTCACTCTTTATAAAACCCATCCAGAATATTTCTTTATCCTAATGAAAAAATGAATGATAATTAAAAAAAAAATTGATTTGAGCTGCTTGTTTAAACATTCTTCATAAAGTCAGATAACCTTCAGTGGCAGGAAGAATTTCTGTTGTTTTTCCTTTTGACTGAGCTTATGGAGTTAAGTGGCTTAGTAATACAATAGGGAGATAGATTTATTGTCTGTTTACACTTAACACGATGTAGATCTTGTTTTTTGAAGATGTGCACAACACTGGCTAAGAGGTATGTACAATAAAATTAGGAATCATTCATTTATTCAGTTGCTGAACTGTTTATTCCTGCTAGGGTCACGGGGAAGCTGAAACTTACCTCAACCGACTATGTGCAAAGGCAGGGTACACCCTGAACAGCTTGCCAGACTATCACAGGGCCAACACACACACAAAGCCATTCAGACTGCCACCTAAAGAGCAACCTAGTACAGACAATTAGCCTAATGTGCATGTCCTTGGACTGTGGAAGGAAACTGAAGAACCTGTAGGAAACCCATGCATGCACGGGGAGAACATACAAACTCCTCACAGAAGGACCAAGCCCAGGACTTGAATGCAGGACTTTCTTGCTGTGCGGTGATTGTGCAAACCACTATGCCAACATGCCACCCGCACAAACAAGAATGTAAAATGTAACCTTAAAGGTTTTATGGATTAAAATGTTCATGGAATGATAATCAAGATGAAAAATATACTTGTACATCTACTGTGTTTTCAAATGAACCAGACAAGATGATGGTGGGAAAAATATATCACCAAATCTTGGTAATGAGTTCTATATACATCCATGTATACATACACAAAAAAACCCCCACAAAAACAAACAAACAAAAAAAAACCACAAGAAAACAAAAAGATCACACAGATTTTCTTCCTTAGAGAAATGTTTCAGCACAACTTTTCTATCAAATCTCTTACACTGTCAGTATTATCACATTTTTGGCTGGAAGGAATGATGGTATTCTAAGCCAGGAAAAAAAAAAAGAATCAAAGTATCATGGCAGAGTGCAGTGCTGCTTTTCCGAAATTAGAAGGATGAGAAGATTATTTGATTTATTTATGATGAGCAGTGAGTGGTTCTTCTGTGTGTTTGAGAGCCGTCATGTATGATAAAGTCAGGAACACACTAGAACTGACAGGAGAGGTGGTGTGTATGTAACAGTAATGGAATAAACAATGTTTTCCAGGGAAGTTGTGTCCATGCGCTGAGAAGTAGTGGTGCTGTTGTGTAATTTGGAGTTCAAGGGGTCAGAGCTTTGAGACACAGCTGGACACGATGAGAGGTGATGAGTCCACTGGAGTAAAGAATTTCTTAGGACCAGTTAGTCAGTGCTAAGGTTCCCTTCCAACCATGAGAGGTAACATGAAAGAATGCACCAATGCCATGTCATTTACATTTACCTTTACAGCACAGTATTAGTCCTCATTTACTTTACGTTTAGAACAGTTTGTGTAGTGAACGACCACTCTGATGGCACTGGGGTTGGGAAATTGTGCCTGACTTGAAATGTTATGGAGTTGAACCTGGCAGAGTTTGTGTAATTTCAACATTTCTCCATTTACTTCTCTGTTATAGGTCTTAAAAACCACAGGAATTGCCTGCTGGCTTCTGCCAAGAACCGGTTTCTTATTTATGCAGGGGTGGGAATTACACAATGGTTGTGTGTGTGTGTGTGTGTGTGTGTGTGTGTGTATGTGTGTGTGAGAGAGAGAGAGAGAGAGAGAGAAAGCGAGAGAGAGCAAGAGAGAGAGACTTGTTACAATGCAGAATTGTGTCTCTAAAGCCTGTGCAGGCCGCTGGAGTTTTTCTAGCCCTGTGTGCCCACACACTCACCGTTCTGCCTTAAACTGTGCCAGCTGCATAAATACGTCAGAACACACACACACACACACACACACAGACACACACACACACACACACTCATACAGGGCTTCTTTTCTGTTCCCACTTTGAACTCCCAAGACATGTAATGTCTTGTACACTCCTAAAAATACACCTCCGATGGATTGTGGATTGAGCAAACCACAAATTGAGCGGACGTTCCTTTGCTGAAGGGTGAAGGAATGTGAAATGAAGGCACAAAAGATCTGCATTTATAGGATAATCAATTGAAGTCAAAATATCCACTGGGAAAGCAGAACCAGTACACTAGAGGAAGCCACATCTGATGAAAGCACATCTGATATTTTTTAGGTTTTAGGAGGAGTAGAATGAGCCAGAACTTAGCTGTTTAACTATCCAATTAAAAAAAAGTGAGGCACCTATGCAGCACAACAGAAAAGCATTCACTCTATTTTCATCAGATCATAAACTTGAATCCCAGAAGTTAAGTAAGCAGGAGGTAAGCAAATAACCGCTCATGTCAATCAACAACCTCGCCAGTTGTTGCAGTGGGCCCCTTTCACACCTTGTATTAATAAGTCTACTTGCATATCAGCATAAAATGTTTGTGAGAAAATATGCCAAATAAATAAACAAATTCTTGAATAGCATGTTGAGTGTGCTGATATATCTTTTTGCCAAGAAAACTTAAATTCAAACTTTTTGACAGTGAAAGATTTACTGAGTGTTAGATCATGTGACTAAACATTGCTCAAGATGAAAAGCCGATAGTGTGCTGCAAGCTATCAACACAGCATACTAGCAGGATTCAAAATGTCAAAGCAGACCTCCCTCTGACATTTTTTTTAAACAAGTGATGGTTCAAAACAAAAGCATGAAGTTGCTCAAGAAATGGAAGATACAACATCCAAAAAAGGGACTGAAATTAATGTTCTTAATGCCTATACTATACTTATATATATATATTAAAGTAAAATTAGACAAAAATGTCAAGATCATTAATAACGTTTTCCTTTAACTACTTAAAACTGCAGGGCAACACAGTGATGTAGTGGTTTGCACGCCTGCCTCACACCAAGATTGTCCTGGGTTTGAGTCCTGAGCTCAGCAATGGCATTTCTGTGTGGGGTTTGCATGTTCTCAGTGTGCTTGTGTGGGTTTTTCTGTGCACCCTGGTTTACTCCCACAGTCTAAAGACATTAGCATTAGGCTAACTAGCTGTTCCATATTGCCCCAGGTGTGAGGATAAATGGTTTTGAGTGTACTGGCCTTGCAAACTGGCGAGCAGTCCAGGATGTATCCTGCTTTCACTAGAGTCATCTGAGATAAGCTTCAACCTCCCTGTGACCTACAAAAAGAATTGAATGGTTCAGCAAATGCATGAATAAATAATAAAAATGCCTCTGTAAGTATATTTAGCTTTGACTTCAGTTCGGTTCCTTCAAATTTACTAACAATGATGTAGCCTATTATTTAGTATTTACACTATTTAGACTATTATTTATATGTATTTATATGTGTTTCTGTGGTATATTTCTAATAGCCTATTTCTTTTTTTTACTTGTAAAACAGGCACATAATAAAAAATGTGATAGCTATAAACTTTAGTACAGAGCCCCTAGGGGACACAAAAGAGAAAAAAATTAAATATTGGTTTCTTGAGCGCACAAGAAAGTAACTGGTGGGCACGACATAGACCATTCCACGCATTTCAGATAGCTATGAATATAAATGGAAATACGTGACCTAATTGAGCTGTATTTTAACCTTGGAGTCACATACAAAGGTATTGCAGCTTTGCTTGTCTGGCATTACGGTTATGTTATCTCCAAATGACACTGAAAGGGAGTTTTGAAGTCTTGATTAGTCACCTGATCACCTGATAACATAACGGTGACTCCGGCCAAGCAAAGCTGCAGTGCCTTTATAGGGAAGTCCAGCGTTAAAATACAGCTCAGTTAAGTCAATTATACTTAATGGTACGTATCTTAGGTTTATACTTCTTATCTTGATGACATCATCATATACTTACCGATCATACTACAGTTTGCTTCTATTTGGTTAAAAGACATGGTTTGAGAAAGGAAGTAGGAAACGTAGTTGAGTTTTTCCACATACACTACAAAAGCCTTGCTAAATAAAAACCTAATGACTCAGCTATGTAACTGAGGCAATGTCTTATTTGTTGTCTTATTTTCTCTAAGGAATCCAAAAAAAAAAATACACTCTCAAGTCTATACTACAAAAGTTCTCAAATCTGGTTTTGGTTTCTCAAAGTTCTGTAACTGCGAGGGAGTGGCATAGTGTTGTCTGGAAGGCAAACAGGTTTATATGAATGTGTTAATTCTAATGAATTTTAATTTCAGTAGTAACGGCTTATTTACAGAGATGTGTATGCCAAGTGCTGCACATAAACAGAGTAAAAACAAAGAAAAATAATATGAAGATTTAAGATTAAGGGGGCGGTGTGATGATTGTTTAAAGAAAACAGTCTAAATAGCATGAATGGTGGTATCAAACACAACATAATCATTCATGTAGTTGGAAATTTGGTTTATGCATTAATTTTGTTAGAGGTTTGTAATGTGATCACAATCAGTGGAAACTGTTCAGCTCAACAAGATTTTCAAAAGTCTATGTTGCAATTCATTTCCATCCGCTCCATACTGGGCTCAAAAACTCTTGACTGATTTGTATTTTAGATATTTAGGGCATATTTAAATGACTTTTTAGCAACTAATTTTTGGTAAAAATCCTGACAATTCCGTTAATACTATATATGGAAGAAGGCTTCAGTGTCAGTGCTTTGAGATAAAAGTGTTTAAACTATACATTTTCATTACTGAGAACTTTATAGTGGAGTTCCATACTTATGCAAAGGTTGTGAGGCCATGAGCCTGATTTTGTTGTTGTGTCCGTGTTCACATGCCCACACAGGCAACCAAACACATGCAGTTTTTGAATACCACTCAAAAGACACTAACATACAATATATTGTAGGCTGTTTCTTTATTTAAAAAAAATCAGTTTTTAAGCAGTGCCTTGGATGTAAATGGACTAAAATGGATTTAAAAGGTATAATGTCATTTTTTTATTTAAAAGTTGGTAAATTGCTGTGGTGGAAGACTATTAAACATTTTAAAACATTTATAAAATGTTTACATTTGCATTTACAGGAAAAAAAAAATCAAATGTATGGTAGTAAGTGTAACTGTGTTTCATCACTCTACTCTGTCATTAATGATTTTCCTATAACAGCATGCACCAATGCAGCATTTACATTTTTATATGGATTAGTCAGGTTTACTTAGTAAGATAATCATGTTAGTACGAAAATTATAGCTGACACCAAATAGTAACCAAAATTGAATCTATTAAACATCCCTTATTGAATGATATATTTTGCCCTCTGAGTTTGAAATCATATTACTGATAAAAGTTGGGCTTTTTATACCCAAGCCTACTGGTTCATCAGCCCGGAGCTTATCCCTTATCCCTTAGCATGAACCAACTAGGAGTTCATCTCCTCCAGAATGGGATGCTAGTCCATCACATGTTATCTTCCCAGTACTTTTACTGTTACCTATTTATACTGCTGGGTGGACAGAGGCACACTTGGGGTTAAGGGGCCCTGGGGTCCTAGCACGATGGGGTTGTAACAGGGATTCAAACCCATGACCTCTCAATCATGAGCCCAGCAGTCTAACCACTTGAGTACCGGCCCAGAATAAGTTGCATCGCTGCTTCCTAATTGTGGTAAATTATTGAGCTATGAAACTTTCATTGGTGTAACCTTTATTAACCAATTCTAAATTTCTAAACTCTGTACAGGAAAAAACAGTTTGATCTGACACAATTCCCTCTCTTTTTCAAACTAAAGTGCTTAAATGGAATCAGCTTGGGTGGTAGTGAGTGTCGATGTGTGACGGTTGAATGAAATTCACTGAGATGAAGTGGGGCTAAGAGCTGTTCACCAAAGCTGTGTTTTTCATTTTGAGTGTGCAGCCTGAGATATGTGTTTTGTGGCTTTGGTGATCAGCGCTTTACCAGATCACTTTAGTCAAGTACACAAGTGTGTGTGTGTGTGTGTGTGTGTGTGTGTGTGTGTGTGTGTCTGCATGTGTGTGTGTGTGTGTGTGTGTGTGTGTGTGTGTGTGTGTGTGTGTTTGCTAGTAGGCTCTGTCAGCTACAGGATGTGTGGTCTGTTAAACCGCAGGTTTCTGTACAGGGCACCTTTCCTCCTAATGCCTACAGGGTTTGCGCAGCAGATAACAACAATGATCATCACAGCAACGCAAGGAAAAACAAAAATTGTTATTTATATAAAAAAAGGTCCCTTTGAGTTTGTCTTGACATTGACTGCCATAAATATGATTTTATGCAGCAACCAAACAATGGAAGGTGGTGGTTGAAAAGCGCCACTTGGTCTGTCTTCAATTCAAGCAGGTGACAGAGGACTGAGTGATATTGTTGACTCAGTGAAGATTTTCAGCACACTGTATAGTCTGCAAGTGGAATAACCTCAACAAACAGTAGTCCTGTGGTTTGGGATTTGGATAGCATTCTGTAGTTTTCTGCACTTGCCTCTGTCTCTGCTTGTTTAGAGCTGATGAAATGTCTCCAAGCTTTGCCAGTACGACAGAGAACCACCACTACGGCTATGTAAACCATCATCTAGGTAGCCATTAAAGTTTCTTACTGGTTTTGTAATGGTTAGTAATGGATTTTGCTTTCTGTACTGTATAATATTACAATGTGAACAGTCCTAAGAGTGACCCTTGTGTGATTTTTGTCATGTTCCTCTTCTACTGGGATTCAGAACTGTTTTACATGAATGTAGTTGAATGAAATGTATTTCACCCAAGCTTTAATACATACATGCATACATGCATACATACATACACTCAGACTCTGCTCTGTGATAATATTTTTTGGCCTGTCTGGTAATCACATTACTCTAAGGGAGGGAATCTCTCTGCTAAAGGAAGAGAGGCTCTCACTGGGTGTTCCATAAGGCTTTAATACCACAGCTGAAGGCTCCAACCATTTTATTAGTCGAGCAATTATACACACACGCAGAAGATGGAGGAGGGCCGGTTGACACGTTGCCAAAACTGAGGGACCTCAATTTCTCTTTGTCACTTATTAGTGCACAGATCAACAGTTCAATTTAATGGCCTCGAACCACTGCTGTGGCTTCAGTGCTTTGATTGAGGACCTGCTCCTTGCCACTAGATCAAGGCTCAGATCTGTGATTTCCCTGATTAGGGGGTAATTTAGCATCTGGAAAACTGCAGAACAGAAGGCATGTTCTTCAAGCAGCACTGAGTCAAAAACTGAGCACTGAGTCAAAAAGTAGTCATTTCTCTTGTGGCACTGAGAAGTTACTGCTGTGAAAACAAGACCTGAGTGACATATAAGCTGAAAGTATGTACGTGTTACATTATATTCCTGCATGTTTAATAATATGAGCTGTTAGAGGAATATAATCAACAATCAGGGTGGGTTACTGCTACCACCCTGAAGTTGATTATTTTCCAATAACATCATACTACAAAGTGTTTTATTCCTCTCAAGCAACAGCAATTTGTCAACTTTTGGAGTTTTTTTGGCAGAAAGATCGCAGGAACTTCATTTTTGGAATATTAAAAATAAAAATATTGGGGGCAGCCATGACCTAATGGTTAGAAAAGCAGCTTTGTGACTGAAATAAAAAATGTGCAGCGGCAGGGGGAGTGAGTTGCACCTTCCCTTCCTCCACATTCATGGCTGAAGTGCCCTTGTGCAAGGCACTTAAACCCCAACTGCTCTCTAGGCACCGCTTTGAGTGTGTATATGTGTGTGTGCTTCCTTGGGATGGGTTAAATGCAGAAGTCAAAGTTTCCCTTGCGGAATTAATACAGCATTACAAAAAAAAAACAAAAAAAACAAACAAACAAACAAAAAAAAAAACCAAAAAGAAAAACCCAACCCCTTTTAAAGGCTCTTTATACAATAATGGAGTATATACATAACACACATAAGTGAATGTATATGTTTATACTGCCTACATTTTTAAAATGTAATTTTAAAGATTTGAGATTGCAACAGCAGTCTTTTTTCATCCATAGTTGAGCTGGGATCTGTTTCAATGGCCAAATCTTCATGAGAAGCAAGATGAAAACCTTGTTGGGGTTTCTGTGCTAAGAACCTATCAAGAGCAGCCAATAAGCTACCAAGCTACACATGTGTGTGAATAATATTTTGTTTAATTTTTCATGACATCACAACATAATAAAATGACATAAAAAATAAATAAAATAAATAAAAGACACAGAAAGACAAGAACATCAAAAAGTATCAATGTCCTGCTCTGCGAACACAATGCGACAAAATGAGCGGCAGGGGTTTTTTGTGTGTGTGAATTTTTATAATCTCTCACTTACACATTAAAAAATAACACTTCCATCGTGTTTTTATGATTGTCATACTCAATCTATGAGATTCAATCTTTTACACCTATTATAACATTTTCAGAACATTATTTCTGTAACTTTACACCCGACCTTTTTAGAACCAATATTAAACATTCAGATAAAGTTCTCAGTTGGTAAAAAGTAAATTTAATATCCAGTCATCTTTCTTTTTATAATTGAGCTCCCGAGAAGCACACCACAAACATTCAACATGGCTTGGATGGGTGTCCCGTGTCCATCCGGTGTCTGCATGTGCCCACCACAGAAAGCCCAATAAAGCTGCTGTGTCACCGAGTTGATGCTTATTGGCTGTTATGTATCACAGCCTTGCATGATGATGGGCAGCAATAAAAAAAAACCTGACTTATTATGAGTAACAAAACTGAATCCTCCAAAAATACTCAAACTCAGGTAGGCTGACAAACTTGCAGTTAGATAATATGTTGGAGCAAATGGAGCAAATGCCAAAATCAGAAGCTTGACAGAACATGAGGTTGTTAAACTGATAATTCAACTAACAAGACAGGTGACGTAAACAAATGCAGACATCAGAAAGGCAGTAAAATGTAAACCCAGGCTCAGACACCTATCAAGAGACATCTATCTATAGGGGGCTCTGCATTTAGGCAGTGCCCCAATCTGGATATTAGATTTCCTGTCACTACCACTATGTTATTAAGAAATATAATGCTGTAGTTTATGACATAAATATGCTATAGTAGTGCAAAAGGTATGCAAAAAGATACTTGTTTTTATTAGCAAATCCAAAAATAAACAGTGTATTTATTTTATATTTATATATATTTATACATACACAGTATGTCGATTAATAACAGTATGTTGCAATGTTATTTTTAATACATAACAGAAGAGATTAGCATGGTTACGAGCATAGTGTGCTCTGCACATTTCCTCTCACCACAGCACACTGAGTAAGGATGACAAGATCAACATCATACATCTCAGTGAACGTGATGTGCTAAAATCCCCTCTTCTCTCTGCCCAAGCTGATGGACTCTAAACGGTGCTGGATTGGTTCCCCACAGCTGGTTCTTCGTTTCTGATCTAACATGTTTAAAATGTTTGGCTCGACAGCACAGCATTTATGAGCGATCCACAGAGGAACTCTGACATCACTGACAGGCCCAGAGGTTTTTATGCCTTTCTTGATGATGTAAGCAACCCGAAAGCTGGTGTTTTGCCCCATGAGCATGATTTTGTTTTTCTCTTTAAAAATTACCTCCTAGCAACAGAGTGCGTAAAAAGACTGGAGTTTGTGAGCCCGTGCATGCATGCAATCGAACCCAAGATTCATTTAGCTAGTTCTTGGAAGAAGTCTTTTTTGGCAGAGACTATTTCTAGATAAATGTGAACAAATGAATTAATTGTGGAGTCTTTTATCTGATTTCAAAATGCAAACAATGTTCATGGCATGCACCCAGGAGGAACAGATCCTATCAACACCAGCTGTGTTTAAACTCTGCTGTAAATTTCTGCTTTTCTGCAGCAGTTACATGACCTGTGGCCCCATGTAAACCGCTGAAGAAATCTAGCCAAATGCTAAGGGTCTTAAAGGTGTCCTTAAGATAAATTCCACCTGGAGACTTCTGAAACTATTACATCCAATATGTCTCACTTTATTAAATTTGGGTGGAGTTCCTCTATAAGCTCAGTCAGTGAAAGTTGTGAGATTTATGATGTCTATAAGACACCGTCATTAATGATAGAGATCCCATTTAGAGTGTGCCGACTGGAACTTGTGGACTAGAGAAATGTTTAACCACAGCTGGAAATTTCACTTTTCATGACGATGTATGAATAACGTATGAGGTTTCACTTTGTTCTGGAGATTCGCAACTACACAACTAAACAACTACAACAAAAACTAAAAAAAAAACACAACAAAACAACCCAGAGACAAATTTTTCATATCTAATAATAACAACAAGGAAACAATAAGAACTGAGCCCATACCTGAGGCTAAAAGTGTGTTAGTGTGCAGAGGTAATTAATTCTAAATCTCCTTATCTATCTATCTATCTATCTATCTATCTATCTATCTATCTATCTATCTATCTATCTGTCTATATATCTATCTATCTATCTATCTATCTATCTATCTATCTATCTATCTATCTATCTATCTATCTATTTCTCTCTTTCTATCTATCTGTCTCTCTCTCTATCTATCTATCCTTCTCTCTCTATTTCTCTATCTATCACTCTCTCTCTCTCTATTTGTCTATCAATCTGTCTTTCTGTCTATTATTTCTTTACCCTTTTTAAATAGCAGATGGCTGAATCTTTCGAAAATTCTCATCCACCAATGATAAGTGCCAGCACAGGTTTGTTTTCTTTTAAAATGTGAGTGAAAACAGGTGTGCGTATTTTTCTTTTTGAATAAAAACCCACTTCCTTTTTCACACTTGTGACGAGTTGTATTTGAAGTCCGTTTTCTGCTTCCTTGCCAGCGCACTGCGTTCAACTTGCACTTCAAAAAAATGACACTGATCAGGTAGAAACACTCATTTCTGCAGTGTGCTGAATGAATGCTGGTTTCACACTGTGTGTGTGTGTGTGTGTGTGTGTGTGTGTGTGTGTGTGTGTGTGTGTGTGTGTGTGTGTATAAGGAGGATTTCCATTCTCTCAGCACTGTTGAAGGCTCAATTCTGATTACTTAGAAGTTGATGAATTTTCTCTAGGAGCAGTTCGGACAGTAGTACAGCTGAATATCACATGTTTATATTAATGCATTTAACATTTATGAAAGGAGTGTGAGCAAAACCATTACAAATACTTCCTATTAAACTAAATTATAACTGTGAGAGAAATAGTAATGCATTCCTGTGACATCAGCA